>JAAGNO010015413.1:0-26655 GCA_033439905.1 Ceryle rudis
ACTGGTGAGACCTCACCTGGAGTATTGCATCCAGTTCTGGGCTCCCCAGTTCAAGAGAGACAGGGATCTACTCGAGAAAGTCCAACGGAGGGCTACAAGGATGCTGAAGGGACTGGAACACGTGCCTTATGAGGAAAGGCTGAGAAACCTGGGGCTCTTTAGTCTGGAGAAGAGAAGACTGAGAGGGGATTTGATAAATGTTTATACATATCTGAGGGCTGAGTGTCGGGAGGAGGGGGGTAGCCTCTTCTCACTCATATTTTTTTTAAATCTCTTGAGATTTTCAAGACCCGTCGGGATGTGTTCCTGTGTGACCTGTGCTAGATTATATGATCCTGCTCTGTCAGGGGGGTTGGACTTGAAGATTTCCAAGGTCCCTTCCAACTCCTGACACTCTGTGTGTGTTATCTCCTGTGTATGATACATAACTTTGCTGTTTTTAACACCATCTAGGGATACATCATATACCTCTCCAGATACTACCAGTTCTCAAGAAGAAACAAGGGAACACGTTAAGAATACGGGAATCAAGCCTGCAACTGGAGAATAGTAAGTGTTGGCAACTCCCTTGCTACTACAGAGACTGTTACTAGCCTACCCTGCATTTCTTTGTACTCTATTAGATGTTTAAAAACACAGGAAAATCACCCTCACACTGAACAGGAGGCTTATACTCAGTTTAATTCCAGGTTGGTAATATCATTTTCAGTAAACAGTTGGCCAAGGTGAATATACTTAATATTATGCCATTGGTTAATTCAGCTCTGGTGGTGGCTGCCCTTTACACGCATGTCTTAAAGTCAGTGATTCTTCAAGGGTTCACAGATATCATCAAGAAAAGAGAGTGAGCACACACAGAGTATTATCTAAAGAATATAAATGAATAAAGCGCTTAGGGCTCAAATGTGTACCTTGAATGGACAAGAATAACAGGGATTTTATTTTTTTTTTATTCATACAATATTTAATATTGGGACTGTATAAAACAAATAATTTAAACAAGAACTGATTAATTTTGTCATGCTTTTCAAAGCTTGAGTTATGGGAAGTGAGATGACTGGGAGTTATACTTGTTTTTATTTGGTTTACAGGCTTTATGAAACATGTCATAATGTATTTTACTCACATCTCTATAATATGTTCATAAACAAATACTAGTTATGAATGTATTCCCTGTGAGGAAAAATTGTATGGAGTCTTTAAGGGGAGGATTATTGAATATTGCTAGAGCTGAAAGAGAGTAGCAAGTGTTTTAAATAAATCAAGAATCCATTATACCAGTGCATTTCTGCCACAGACACTTGAATTATTTTTTTTTTTTCTGAGTAGTATGATTGTTGCCACCAAGATATTTGCCTTATTGCTTATGCAGTGCTTTCCTCTCTGTCACCCTTAGGAACAGCTGCAGAGTTCCCAGGGCAGTACGTTGTCTTCTGACCAGGGACAAGCCTGAGAGCAGAGATCTAGGACTCTGAGCACACTTTCTAGGCGTAGGACTTAGTGGTGTCAGAAACAATAGGAAGGAGTTTCTTCCATCCTCAGTCTTCCTTCTGTCCTGCTCAGTAAAGCAGCCAAAACCAAGGCACAAAGAGCTGTTCCTTTTTGCCCTGTCTTACAAAGCTGTCCACATTGCTCATCCTTCAAAGGGCTCCCCTTGTCCCACTATATGGAGAGGAAGGTGTTGAACCCATAGCATTCATTGTAACTACAGGTCTGCCATGTTGGCTTGCCTGCCAAAAGGGCATGAAGTCCCTAAGGCAGGGAGACAAACCCTGACAAGAGGGTCAGCTCCAGGATCTGAGGTTACAAGAGGCTCCATGTATCCCACGAAGATGAGTCTTGTGACACAAACCGCCACAGGTAAAGGCAAGCTGTGAAGCTGGATGACAAGAGGGCACTTGTGCCCCACAGACCTAAACCATTCTTTCAGCAAGGTCAATGCACTGTTTGCATGAAGAAGGGCTGCCCCACTGTCCCACAAGCATTGTGAAATACCTTCTCCGCAGAGGGCACCCCAGGGCACTGCCACATGGCATGAAGCCTCAGGATGATTCCCACCCCAGAGACCTCAATAATATGAACAATCCTCATGTGACTACCACCTTCCTTACAGGGCCACCATTCTCACTAGCCAGCTGAAGGAGCATAAAGATCAATAGCAGAGAAATCGGAGCCCCAAGCCCTATCTGGAGAAGGTTGCCTAGATCAACAAATGTTAACCTCCCAGACGCTCCAAAATGCCCCAGGATCAAGATGCCTTTTCTCAACTCATTAGCTACTGCTTATAATGACCCAGACTCCATAGGGAGAAGCTGTCCAGCTTCCTCAATGAGAGCTGCAGCTGCAGAATTCAAGTTGGTGTTGCAGCCACCACTATGGGTATGTTCAGCTGAGCAGTAGTGAAAAGACACGTCAGCCCTACTTACAGGGGGCTTGCTGGGGACCCCAGGACATAGACCAGTCCCTAAATTACAGGGTAGCCCTGGTCAGTCCCAAAAGGGAGAGAAGGCTCCTTTGACCACATTTAAGTGGTGCTCATACTAAGTATGAGAAAATTCTTCAGACTCAAGACTGGCAAGATAATTACTAATCAGTAATTCACTCCAATGCAAGCAAACACAAATTGGTGTAGAGCCTTACCATATTATCAGCACAACTGCAATGGTATCATTATTCACTGACAAACAGGAAAAAAAAACCAGAGGCTGCAGGGATTTTTCCCTTTTTGGTGTGACTTAAATTAGGATTATTGGGTGTTGTTGAGCCAGTTTTCAACTTTCAGTAATCTGACTCAGCTTTCCTAAAAGTATGATCTCTGCTTGCCTGGGAATGTATGTTCTTTGGCTCAGTCAGCCACTGTAAAGACTTAAGCAAAAATATATGTTTTGTTTTCCCAAATGGAAAATATTTTTATCTGTGAACATGGAAAGCAAAGCCCTTGTTCAAAACCAAAGAACCCATGAATGTTATCTTGTTTGGCGATTGGGCAAGAGGATGTAGAGTGAAAGCAGTGAAGGGAGCAGGCAAAGAAATTGTCTCCCTCATGTCAAATATTTGGAGATCATCCTGAATGAGCAAGAGACTCAAGCTCAGGGGCGATGATAAAAGTGAGGGAAACAAGAAGTGCTAAAGGAAGTTTAAATATGTAGTTCAAGAACTGGCTAAAATTAATTCTACTGAATGGTTTTTAACTACCACTGAAATACTCCTCCACTGTACTGCTTCAAACTGAGCTGGCCTGTAACAGAGAGCAATGACAGAATGTGCTTCAAACATAAATGAACATAACACATTGTGAGAACATCACCTATGTAGTAGAGCCAAACCGACTGCAGCTATTAAAATATGTTATTAGAACTCTAAGATATGTATGAAATCCTGTCATTAGATTAACAGTTCAGTTATGCATCAGACATTTGAGTGCCATAGTTTGCAGGAGAATCCAGAGTGGACTTCAACACAGATCAATGTGATCTAAGGTGAAGCCGTTTATTAAAGCACACACCGCTTATATATCATTTCTCTATCAGTACATGAGCTACATTACATTGCTATTGGCTACAGGCCCTGTCCATCCACCTAATTATCACTAATGATTGGTTAAAGCTACACAGCCACGTCTCCCTTATAAGGCAGCTGTTGACATTCTTGGAGTTTCTCATCCTGTTGTTGATGTTCTCACAGTTTCTTCTGTTGTTGATATTCTCGCAGTTTCTTATCCTGTTGTTGATATTCTCACAGTTTCTGTCTTGTTCTAGCAAGCCTCAGCTTACTGTTCCTGCAGGCCTGCTCTGCCTTGACATGTCTCTGCTCTCCCCTCAGGCCTGATTATATTCGGGCAAGCGCAGACATGCCAGGGCAATACTGAGTCTGGATGGACCACATGTCCATTCTTCTCAAGATGCATTACAACAATAGTCCACTGTGCTAAATGGTGTCACCTGAAATGTGTTTGCAGGAAGCAGCTTGTCCCTGTGGCATGGTCAGGATCACACTGCTGTGTTGATTGCTGTGTTGATACTCATGTCAGAGGAACTAATTATGTCTCACAGAAACTCAGAGAACTCAGGAGAAAACAGCAACATCAGGACAAGTAAAAGAGAGTGACATAAACTACTGTTGTAAATGTTATTGTATTCTTTGTTCTCTGCTCCGTGTAAAATACAACACCTTCCCAGAGGTGTCAAAACACTTAGCAGTATTATTTTGTCATTTGAAACCTTGTTTCTTTGAAAAAATAACCCTTAATCTTGTGGTAAAGTGACCCCTGTCTTACCTTTGTTTGCATATTCCACCATTAGGTCCCTTCAATGTGGAGAGCATTACAATTACAGCCTAAGCAAATACTTCTGTGAGAGTGGAGGATTGACTACTGAACTGTAGTCATTCTTGGCTAGGTCTCAACCCCTTCAGAGGGAGACACTTCCAGCTTCTAGAGGAAGATCTGTATTATAAGCCTTCTTGCACCAGGCAGCACAGGTATGTCCAGTGTCCAACACTTGTGCTTCTCTCTTCTGCTGCCAGCTTAAAGTAGTCATGATGGCTTGCCTGACTCTCCTATGTTCATGCTTGTCTCCATACAAGTTTATTTTTAATTTATTGCTTAGTCTATGTTTCTCAACAATTTAGCCTGTGTTGTGCCAGACAACCAGCCCAGCTCACCCAGATGGATCTTGGGTCAAAGTATCTAGGCTATTGCGCACATGGTGCCACCCTTCAAAACAACCTCCTCATCACAAGAGCTTCTCTTCAATTCCGGCTCACCTGCTGGCCCACAGTAATTACAGTATGAGATGGACAGACATCGGTGGCGCATGCCACAGCCATTGCCCAATAGTTGTGGGCAGATACAATGTGCTCGCTGGCTGGCCAGCTGGCAGGAACAGACTGAGGCATTTTCCCCCTAATTCGTTGTGGAGGATTCCAGTGGACACCAGAGGGAGTGCTCATGGAAATGTTGGTTTTAACTCAGAAAAAGAGGGTTTGTTTTGTGTTTTCCGCGTGCTTCTGTGTTTTGGTTTGGTTTTTTAAATTTAGCTTTAAAATGTGGGTTGCTTCAAGTTCAGTAGTCTTCCTTTCAGGTTAATACAGTCTTGTGGAATGAGCAGGGCCAAATAGCAAGTGATTTACCAATGTCATGATCAATTTTTTACTAAGTGTGTGGAAAAAGTAGTCGTTTCCTGGTGTATTTGAAGCTGTCTAATATGTTGTCTTTGCCATTACATCATAGATGCTTTTCAGAAGAGCAGTCCTGCCCATCACTTAACACATGCTGGTGGGGGAGTGTCTGAAATACTGAAACAGTCACAGCTGAGCAACAGATGGAAGCTGTAGGAACTGCGTGTGCAGAGCTCATTTTCAGATCAGGTTTGCATGGAAATGGGGGCTTTCTGAAATATTGGAAACATTAGGGTCAACTTACAGTGCCTTTCACTATGACAGACTTTGTTAACCTTATCCAGCAACTTAACTGATGAGGATACAATTTTTTAAATAATTCAGGGATGTGGTGTAGGCTGCATCCTGATAGACAAGGGAGCAGAATGGCATATATCTGGGAATAAGTTATTAATGAAGTGATTACAGAAACAAAGTCTTTATTCTGCTTTGTACCTCATGAAAGCTATTAGCTTCTTTGTGGCATGAGAGGAAGGTGTAAACAGTAGCTGCCAGCACCACAAAGTGCTCATTTGGTATTGCAACTAGAACATATGTATTGCAGAAAAGATAAGGGATGGTAAAGGTCAAACAAATAGTCTCTGTGCCTCTCTAGGTATCACCACAGTATGTTAGGAATAAATTACAGTAGCAGCATCTGTTTGCCATATATGTAAACCGCTAAATAAAATCCTTGAATATAATTAAAAAATGCTTCTTCTTCCACTGGTTCTGCTTTGAGTATGAAAATACTTTTTTTGTCTAAGTGTTGATTAATGAATAAAATGAAAAAAAAAATTATAACCCACATGAACATTTGAACAGTTTTAAATATGCTGTGAGGAGCTCTTCCAGTACATAAACTAACTTCTGTGTCCATAAACTCAATGCTACAACAGTCTGACCTCAATCTGGGTTAATGGAAAATGACAGAATGGATGAAAATTTCAATTATACATACCACCAGATGCAACATAAGAGGCAGTTTTATTCCCTAGCTAGTTCTGGAAGTCTAGATGTGAATGATCAATGGAACTGTACATTGGATATGGTTCATCATTAAAATAAAACAGAGTATTTATTAGTTTGCAAAACTACTAGTAAAACCATTCATAGAATATTGACGAGGTAGTATATTTAAGGTTCAGGATTCTCTTTTCTGTGGCACTAGTGGGTCCTAAGGCAGCTCATTAAAGTCCCTTTCCCTCCAGGATAGCCTGTGAAGTCACAGCTTCTAAACTTTCTCTTGTACTTTGTGGGTATTGATGATAAAATGACACTGATGGAAATGGTCCTGGGAACTTTCTCCAAATGACATAATGGGATTAGACAGACTTGTTGGAGGCTAAGAGTTGCACAGGGGTTGCTCCTTTGTCTTTCCCTATCTCTCTCGGAGTACAATAGGCTGCATTAGCAGTATGTATCTCTCCTCCCACTGTAAACATACGTACAAATTGAAACATTGATTTCATTGCTTCTGACCAACCCTGAATATATGGACTGATCCATTGTTTCATTCTCACTTTATGGAATCTTATTTACTTGTGACTAAAGCTTTGCAAATTTAGGTATCATGGCTTGTTTTCTCCAAAATGTTAAGCATGGCCAGACTGACCAGAACATGGTATTTTTAGAGCAGAAAGAAAAGAAAGTATGCTTTTTCAACAGCTGTTATCAGCTTGCATTTTCCTCTTGCTCAGATTGGCTTTCTTTTTCTATCGGTGACCTTTTCAAGGCTTCTCAGAGAAAGGGTCCATGAGCAGTGGAAAGAATTGCTTATTCACCAACAATATCAGCAGTAACTTTATTCAAGAGGAATAGCTACGTTACAGTGGGAGAGCAGAATTTTACATGTACTTCAGGGTATTGCCATAATTTTTAAGATTATTGTCATTTTAACATCTCTTGTACTTCTGTAGTGTACTGTTTTGCTATTGACAGACAGGACTGTGGTTGGCAAATTCATTTCAGAAGTGACTTGAAACTTTGTTTTGAGATTAGCACATTAGAAAAATTAAAATCCTCCCAAGTCATATCTGAATAAACTAAATGTTTACATTTGGTAGAATATTTCTGTATTGAACAATAACATTTTTTTTCTGTAATTAGTTAGTAGAATGGTTAAACTTTGTAGATGATTCATTGTCAAGCATTCTATCTTGGAAATGTGATCTGTTTTTCTTACAGTCACTTTGGTGTTCCCCTACCAAATGATGAGTTTTCAACTCCAAAATATCCTGTCTTTACATATGTCCCCTTTATACATGCCATGAATAACATAACAAGCCAACCTGAACTTTGGAAAAATTGGCATATCATTTATATCTCTTGCTTCATATGATTGTTAATAAATACACAGTGGTTCTGTCATATTTTGAGATGCTTGGCTTTGCTGATACAGATTTCTTGATTGAGCCACTGATCTCTATATATAGCATATGTGTACATAGGTTAGGGGGAGGATTGATGAGAGGAGTATGACTTATGGTTATTATTGGTGATCATAGTCATGTAGGAACTCTTTAAAATGGGGATATGCAGAATAGGTAGATGAGAGTTTCAGGATATTTCTGAAACTAATAAGGGAAAAAAATCACTGGCATAGTTACTATGCTAGAGGGAAAAGGAAGATGAGAAAGGCATGTTTCCTGCTCATTTTCAGCTGCTATTATATTTAAAATATAAGAGGTTTCTTCATTTTTGAGTGTTTTTTGAAAAGATTTAATAGTGGCAGATGAGGACTTGCAAGGTTGAGAATTGTCATTAAGTAAAGTTAAATGGAGAACTAAGATACACTGAAATAAAGAAAACTGAAAGTAAAGCTCCTGTTGTGGTGGAGCCAGTGCAGCAACTTACCATCAGCAAAAGAGGAAAGTCCCTACTCCTTCCTTCCCACACACATCCACCTGGGTATGTGACCATTTCCCCTTTCTCTGAACAAACTTGATTCCTTTACGGACCATTGGTGAATTGAGTGAGAAGGACAGAAGGGCTCAAAATAAGGGTGGCTGTGGTGGCTGGAAACAAGAGGAGGAAGAGAGATAGGAGGCTGAGTGAGAATAGGACAACCACCTTTTGGAAGTAGAGGGCTTTTAGACTGTAATACACATTTTAGCTCTAAAATGCAACATCCCCTGGAGAAAATATGCATCAAGTTATCAGAAAGCAGAAAAGGCATCTTGTCTCACAGGGGAAGAGAAACTGGGAGTCAAGCGCAATGAGGCAGGCAAGGGCAGTGACCTCACCAATATAGTCCCACAGTATGAGAACAAGGCAAGCAGGGCAGTGGTGGTAACAGCATCCGAGGTTAGCTAAGAGTACCAGATCAGACAGATCTGTGGTGATGAGGCAGGTGCAAGGTTAAGCTGGGAAGTCAAGTCAGCAAGACAGGGTAGTGACAGGGTCAGATAGAGCACAGTGATTGCCATAGTTGCATAGTGATAGGTGGGTCTGAGGTCAAGGGAGAAGACAGTGTTTTGGTTGGGATCAATGACTGGGTACAGGCATGGCTACAACATGGCTGCAGTGTAGCTCAGGTAGTGGCCACGGGTAAGAGCTTCTGCTTTAAGTCAACTCCCGAGAGAGAGGCAACCCTCACTGAGGCTTCTATCTTTTGTATGAAGATCCAAGAATAAAAACTGGTTTCCCAGTACCAATATGTAGTTGGTCCTACAAAATTTTGAAACCCTGCGTTAATGAGCTGTGATCTTGTTTTTTGACAACTCCAGATTCTGACCTATGCATAACATACATAGTAATAATGTAATTAGTAATAATAGTAATGTAGTAATAATAACTTACCTCAATTCTCTCCAGTACCAGGCAGCTTCAGGGGACATTGAAAAAGAAAATAGTAAATGGAATAGCCTATCTGAGCTGTCGGCAGTGAGAATTTGACAAATGAGATTGCTAGTTCTCTCGTAATTGGAAAAACAATGGAATTTTAGAGACAGTTTCAACTTCAGGGCAAATGGCTCAAATCTGTTTGTAGTTCCATGTTTCTCCTCAGCTTCACAGATGAATGGCTACATGTGTGTCATGTATTTTAATTTCCCACCCTAAATATATTGGGAAGTATGAAAAAGTAGGACACTTGTCAAAGAGAAGTAGGGTGCATAGAGTATCAAATGAGGAGTAGTGATTCATGTAAAATGTGGTATTTGGACAGGAAGTCAAGTCAGAAAAAGGATAATTTATTAATAGCCAATTAGATGAGACACTTAAGATGTTAACTTAGCCTCCTGTAGATCTCTCAATATATGTTTACAGACCCTCAGAAGTGTACAGCTACACCAGAGCATTACAAACATTTTAATGGGTGGTGATTGTCTTGGCTTTTTTATATGATTCACATAACCAAATTGGCCTATTTGCAGATATACTTAAGCACACCAAGTTTTGCATTTGAATTTTTAGGATATATTTTGAATATGTAGCTGCCATTTCAGAGTTGGCTTATGTGTTAAACTGACAAAACTTATTATTGAACCAGGTTTCCAACCTACTTCTAGAATCATAGAATGGTTTGGGTTGGAAGGGCCCTTAAAGACCATCTTCTTCCAACCCCCCTGCCATGAGCAGGGACACCTTCCACTAGACCAGATTGCTCAAAGCCCCATCCAACCAGGCCTTGAACACCTTCCAAGGATGGAGCATCCACAAACTCTAGGTAACCTGTTTCAGTGCCTCATCACCGTCACAGTAAAGCATTTCTAATCTAAATCTTCCCTCTTTCAGTTTAAAACAATTACCCCCTGTCTTATCACTACACTTCCTGATAAAGAGTGCCTCCTCATCTTTGCTATAGGCCCCTTTAAGTCCTAAACAGCTGCTGTAAGGTCTCCCTGGAGCCTTCTCTTCTCCAGGCTGAACAACCCAAACTCTCTCAGCCTGTTCTCATATGAGCTCCAGCCCCTGATCATCTTCGTGGCCCTCCTATAAAAAATAACATTTATTTTCATTAAATTTTGCTCATATCAAAAGAGCCAGGGTGATTTATGCCAAAGTGGGTCACATTTATATGCAACTGGATTGTAAGGATGTCCAAATTTCCATCTACACTGGTTGGTAAAAGATGCTGTTTAAATACATGCAAAATTGCAGGGAAGGAAAAGTACCATTATGAAAACCATTATGACCCAAATTCAAGCTGATATAAGTAAAGTGGCACCACAGTAAATATTGCCTAACAGTTTAGGAAGTTCACCATTCCAATTTAAACTTGTTACATTCCATAGCTCTCCAAAAATTATACATATAGGGTCTTACCCTAGGTGGGTAGTGTATGAGCAGACCACCCACCCAGAGGCACACTGATTAATCTATGAAACTACTAAATTGGGAAACCCTGAAAGACACCTAACGTAAAAGAAACTGTAAAATTCAGCTGTATCTTTCTGAGTTAGTAGGGCTTGAAATTTACTTTGTTTTGAAATTATTTTGGCTTAGTTTTTCTGATTTTAGTGAAAATATTGAGCTACAGTCTCAATTAGCACATCTAGATCATTACAAATGGCTGCATTTTGATGCGTTATTGTCTGCCTATGGAATGACTGATGTATACCACAGCACTCACTAGCAGTATACCTGTGCAACCTAAGTTTTGAAGTTCTTTCCTAACAACTTCAATTAATCTAAATGTTTCCAAATAATTTTAATAAATACACAGTGGTTCCATTAAAGGAATGGAATATCTCTCTTATGAGGAAAGACTGAGGGAGCTGGGGCTTTTTAGCCTGGAGAAAAGAAGACCGAGGGGTGATTTGATCAATGTTTATAAATACATAAAGGGTGAGTGCCAGGAGGATGGAGCCAGGCTCTTCCCGGTGATGCCTGATGACAGGACAAGGGGCAATGGGTGAAAGCTGAGGCATAGGAAGTTTCACAGAAACATAAGGAGAAATTTTTTCACAGTGGGGGTGACGGAACAATGGAACAGGCTGCCCAGGGGGTTGTGGAGTCTCCCTCTCTGGAGATATTCAAGACCCACCTGGATGCGTTCCTGTGTGACCCAGTGTAGGTGATCCGGCTCTGGCAGGGGGTTTAGACTAGATGACCTTTCGAGGTCCCTTCCAGCCCTTAACATTTTATGTTCTATGATTCTATGATTCCTCTACCTAATCTAATGACTCCTTCACATTACGTTAAACACTCCCTGGGTAATCATGCTGTTTAATAGAAGTATAATTAAGTATAATTGTACATATTAACCATGTGTCTGATTTGTGCCATCTACTCTATCTTTTGCTGGGAGAGCAATGTCTTAGAACTGGTTTTTACTCCAAGAAATTCCACTTTTTTTTTTGCATCTTCTTTAAGCAACCTAAATCAGTTTATGTTTGCCTCTAGGTTTATAGAAGTCTGTCAAAGATAAGAAAGTAGACAGTGGACTTTAGTACTTACTCTTATCTTGTTTTTCTTAATAATTATTTTTCTTTACTACTATCAATTTCTCATCCTGTTTTTGCCACTAAAATATGTGAGACCCAATTCAGGTAGACATTAGGAAGCAAAAGTGGATACCAAAGATGCTCTGTAATCCAAAAAAAGCTCTCAAGAGGTGGACAAATATAGCTGAAGATTTGCAAAAGGAATTAACTGAGATGTTCAGCCTGTGCAGGTTGTTTTCAACTTTTTTCAGTGTGGTGGACTTGGCAAATTTAATTATATTTGGTTTTTCATTGAAAACTAGGCCTGAAGATAATGTCCTTTCATGTTTAGAACAAGAGCTTGCAATAGCTCTGAAGCATCAGCAATGGTCTCTATGGAATTCATATTCCATTTTAAAATTGTGTATGCTGTTTTACTGCATCTTAATAGTGTTACACTGTATATAAACTTCCAAATTAGCTACAAGGTTAACATCTGTAAAATGGGGGGGGTGGGGGGTGTGTGTGGACAAACACACACAGAGAAACCACAGATTATGATTTAATCAAAAGAACGTGCTGAGTAAAAGGCTGGTGTACTTTGCAAAGAACTCCAGGGTATAGATCTTCCTTTTTGTGTGAATTCTGCTTCCCATGCAACCTACTTTTTTCTGAAAGTAGCTTAACTTTGCAATTAAAGGAAAGCTAGAGTAACTAAATGTCAGTTTCTATACTATTTTTAGCAAATAAACTTAGTGTTCTTTTAGGAACTTAACTGTAAGTCATATAGTTTCTTTCAAATGTGTCTTTCAGTGTTTCATTCCCTGGGTTTTATGATGCACTGAGGGAAAGCACATCTGTGGCTTGCAGTTTATGTTGCAAGAGAAGGGAGAGGCAATTTAATGTTCCGCATGCTTTGATTTTTGTTCTGTAGCTGCTTCTAAAATGGAGCTGGATTCCTGTTATATGCTGTTCAGTTGTTTTCTGTGGTAAGACTTTCTTCACAAAAGTTATAACCAATTAGTCATTTTTACAAGGTTTTGCTCACATTTTTTTTACTCTGACTTATTAAAATATATTCTAGAACTGTTAAAGTTATTTTCTTACTCTGACTTGTTTTCTTAAGTTTCATAGTTTTAAAAGGCTGAATAGAGTTTGGAAATTAAGTGTAAAGTGTTAGAATTACAGGAAACAGCTCAAGCTATGATGTTTGCAGTAAAGTATGTTCAGAATAGCAAAGACTTCAGCTTTTCTATAAATAATATCTAATATGGAATGAAGTTTTTTTGAAATGATAAAGTATGGATTCATCTGGTGTTGATTATCATGTTACCACATGTTAATTATGCCTGGCAAAGATTTTGTTCTTTTCCATTATATATTTGTGGAGAAGCTAGTTAGTTCTGCTTCATTTCAGCAAACTGGGCTGATGCCCAGAGAGCTATTATTAGTGGATGCATTGTCATGATTTATACTGACTGGCAGAATTTATGATTATCAGGATGAAATGTGCAACCTGAAAAGGAAATTCTTGGGGAAACAAGTTTATGTTTCTTTTTCTTTGTAGTTATGCCATATTCACGACAGCTACATTTTCACAGTTTCTAGTTATTGCTGGGTATTTCTGAACAATTAAAAAATGCCCTTATATTTTGCAACTTCATTCTTGAAAACAGTCTTGGCTATATATAAAAAAAAATATATAAAATCTATTGTAATAAGTACCTGTGGAAAACACTTCAATCTGATTTCTGATTCAGCTACCTTTGCCTGAGGTAAATCTGCACAACCAGGAGGGCTATCTATCTTAATGGGTATCTTTGCTACAGGATTCCTTTGGGTTTGTCATTTTTAAAGAAACCATTGTATTCCAGCTCCACCTATAGGTATTTAAAGGAAATATATTTAGATCTGTGCCCAGGATTAGCAAGTGGATTCCATATTTATGGAAAATGAGACTATGACAATTGCATAGCTGCTGCTGCAGATATTTTGAATTTTCGTTGTTGAGTCAAAAAATTGTTATAATATCCTCTTTTATGAAGAAATAGTTAGTATGAAACTAAATGCTCAGAGAGCATGATAAAAACATTAGTTAGATGTACTTTTCAAAAACAGTGTAAGTTTTGCAAGATTTTACCCCTTTTTGTGTATGTAAAGGACTGGGAAACAAAGAGAAGGTATTTCCTAGTGTAAAATGTCCTCTTCATTCATAGAGGGGTGTTCTATACTTTAGAAAATATGTTTTTACTGATTAAAACCACCAGATTGGTGTTAACCATTAAACTTGCTCACCTGTGGCTGACAGTTCTAAATACCTAGTACAATTTTGATACAGTCTCTCATTTATATGGAATGATTCCTATGCTGTCGTTGGGCAAGGGTAGTACAAATACTGGCCTTGTAAATGAGCAAGATAGGTTGCCTAGATCTTCCAGAGACAGTGTCTCAAAGGTACAGTTCTTTGAATAGAAAATGTACTAGGATGACAGTGACAACAGAAATTCATTTTAGTACCTGGAATTTACATATATGTTAAACAAGGGGGTTTTTGTTTGATTTTCTGTTTGTTTGTTTTAATCATAAGTCAGAACATCTCAGATAAGCCATACATAATGTAAACAAAATCCTGAAGCTTTAAAATGTATTGTAAGGTTTAAGGTAAAAACTATTTAACTCTTCAATATATTTTGTTTTCCTGAAATGGACATTTGACTAGAGGGAAAAAGGGACACCATTTTGTGATTTGTTTGAGATAATTTTTAGAAACTGCTCTGTGCTGTGGTTTAACTATTCAACCACATAGTATATGCTATATAGGCTGGCTTTTCAGAGTCATCATCACTCTAAAAGGACCCTAGCACTGCCTTTACTTGGGTGAAGAGAACTTGTCAGCTGGCCTTCTATGACTGCCTAGGTTTTCTGGGGTAGAAATATTACTAGTGGATTTACGTTCAGTTCATCCAGTAATCAGTGCTGCAGTACCAGAGTCCAAATACACCCTAAATATGTGATATACACTGTATGTCAAGTATCACTCAGTAATGCTTCCTTCACATCACTCAGGACACCTGTACTCCAGTCCACATAGTTTCTTGTCTACCCTGTTCTCTATATAAAGTAAGTTGTGCCACACAGAGTAGAGTGGAAAGATACTGTCAATCTGCTTGTGGACATAAGGCCTGAGAGGGTGTGGTTTTTTGCCTTATATGATAGTGCAAATAATAAGTGAAAGGCAAGTAGTTCTGCTTATATGGAGGTAATACTTATTGCAGAGACTGTAATTTTATTTACTGTTTTCCAAAGCAGAAGCTTCTTACTGTGTCTGTACAGTTTCTCTGTATAACTGGCTAATAACAGTTCTGTGTGCAATTTAGTTTGTAAAGTGGAGACCTGTGCATTTTGATTTACTGGTAAATGCATCAAGGCTAGCTTTTAAATGTCCTTTGGTCTTTCTAGCTTGTATTTCTGAAAGTGAAATTATTATTGACTAAATTTTCTAGAGATCTGCACAGTGAATATAGGTTGAGACATCTCTTTGTCATCACTTAATCTCTTCTGTGAGTTCATTGTCTGTTTGACCACACAGAAAGTATCAAGCTATTTTTTATTTTTTTTCCCCTTTCTGGATAGATGATATTAATATCACAGGCCACCCTTAACATGAAGGAAGTTAATAAATAAATAAATAAAAGCTCTGAAAACAAACTCAGAAGATCAATTACCAGCCTGCATATGACACTTCCTTATCAAAAGGCTTTGAGAATAGGGTCAGTATTTCATCCTTATAAAATAATGGTATACATGTATTTATTGCTGTGTTTAAAAACCAAACATAGAAATATACAATCCCCAAAACCCTAAAAAAATTAAAGCGGACCAGTCCTATTAAGCAGTAGAACACTAGGAAGTGAGGGCAGGGGGAATACAAAAAGTTCCTGACACACTTAAAATTGGTGAGTCGTACTGTCTTCATCTGAACTTTTGTATTTCAACTATTTTAGCTAAGAATTTCATTGTAATTTGTATTTAGGTCTCATCAGAGAACCTATAATACAAAGCAGTTGTTTAATAATTCTTCCTTATACATAGTGAGGTCAAACTTCATTGTAAGCAGAACACAACAGAGATTGGATGAAGGGACAGGAAAGCAATGGATATATTAATTCCTTTGTAGTGTAATTTTGTGTCACTGCTAAGTGATCACTGCAAATTGATACACCTCACTTTTTGTCTTCTCAAAGACTGTGCTCATGGCATTTTCAGTTGGTGTTGCAGTCTAGGACTGGAGAAGTTGAAAAGACAGCTTTTCTTTACAGAAGCTATGAGCTGCAGCTGATGAGACTTAATTACTCTGTCTCTAAAGGATACAGCTAGTTAGATTTAACTTGACTTTGGTTCATACTGCACAGCTTATACTTCCCAGTACTGTTCCATACATTATCTAGCCAATGGGGTTTTTTTTTCTTATTAGCATGGTATTTTATTTCCATGCTCCAGGAGCATGCTTCTGCTCCAGTTTCTGCATGAAGAATAAAATAAATCTTATACTACCTCACTTTAAAAATATAACAAATTGTAGCTGTGGTACCACATGATTCAAACAAGAATTATTCATTTCATCTTTTGTAATCTTTCCAAATATTCTTATTCATTACCAGTTTAACATGTGTCTTGACAGGATTTTATTATGTAGTCTATAAAAATCTTTCTAGTTTTGATCAAGCTTTGTGCATCTCAGTCAAGAAAGTGAAAAGTTAAATTAATTTATCCACTCTTTTAAGATAATATTAAAATTTTAAACTGAATATAACAATGAGCTCCATCAAAGGATAGTTTTTCTTAATGTTTACTACCAAAAAGCTTAATATGAAATGGCATTCACCTTATAGGAATTGCTTTTTATGCAGAAAAGTTATGAGGCTTCCAGACACTATGTATTCCTCCTTTCACCCACAAAAATCCAGTGTAACAAGCTGTGTTATTGAAATGAGTAAGCCAGCCAAACAGACTAGAACTCAAGGTAATAACTGATGTAATGCAAGGAAAAAGCAAATATGCATTATTTCCTAAAGAAATCCAGTCAAACTACTATGTGAAAAATCAGAGTTTTTGTATGAGGGTGGATGGGGGTAAAGGAAGAATTACCAGTATTCTGGATGATCACAATTGGGCATGCATTGTATATCATATGCTATTTTGTCAGCTGGTTATTTTTTCACTTTGTGATATTTCAGTCAAGGATACCATTCAGCACACAAACAAAAAAAGCAGTTCATAGAATCATAGAATTATCAAGGTTGGAAAAGACCTCCAGGATCATCAAGGCCAACCTTCTATCTAACGATTCCATGGTCACTAGACCATAGACCATGCTCTGAAGTGCCACATCTACTCGCTTTTTGAATACCTCCAGGGATGGTGACTCCACCACCTCCCTGGGCAATCCGTTCCAATGTTTAACTACTCTTTCACTAAAGAAATTTTTCCTCATATCTAACCTGAATTTCCCCTGGAGCAACTTGTGGCCATTTCCTCTTCTCCTGTCATTAGTTACTAGGGAGAAGAGGCCAGCACCCGCATCTCTACAGCCTCCTTTCAGGTACTTGTACAGAGCAATAAGGTCACCTCTCAGCCTCTTCTTCTCCAGACTAAACAAACCCAATTCCATCAGCCTTTCCTCACAGGACATGTTCTCCAATCTCCTAACCAGTCTTATTGTTCTTCTCTGTACCCTCTCCAGTACCTCTTTGTCTTTCTTATACCACGGTGGATGGTAGGGATTGGAAGGTACCTCTGGAGGTCACTGAGTCCAACCCCCCTGCCAACGCAGGAACACTAGGGCATGCCACACAGGAACAGATCCACACTTCCTGAGCTTACCTGCAAGGATGTTATGGGAGACAGTATCAAAAGCCTTGCCAAGGTCAAGGTAGACAGTGACAGTTGTTGGATCACCGGTAGATTTTAATTTTGGTCTTTGGTAGAAGGGTAAAATTTCATTTCATTTAAGTTGGAGACAACATTATGGCAAAGGCACTGCAGGGTATTATTTGTCATTGTCAACTGTTACAAATGTGAGCCAGTTTATACAAAATAAATGCAGCAGTCTCCATCTCCAACTCTTAAAAGAAATTGACCTTCCTGACAGTCTATTTCTTCATGCAGACTGCAGCACATTTCTCTATCCAAACAAAAAAAAAAAGCCAAAAGATCATATTTGGCTTTTACATTAGCAGATATAATTACCTCAATGAAATTCAACAAAGTCTGTTTGTCTTGCTATTTTTACTTGTGCTAAGCAAATAATTGGTTTGAAATAATCTGTTTTGCTGTGGAGCAGGTTTCGGCATAAACATAACAGCCTTCAAAATGAGAAGAAGCTTTGGGTAGCAATTAAACAGTAGAACTTCTCATATGATCAGTTGAAATATTTCATAGTGTTACAAAAAAAAGCAATGCCAGACTGCAGTGGTTTATTTCTGTGCTATATATTTCTAAGCTGTGTGGAAAAGTTTCTAAATTCAGGCACTTCCTTTGTTTGTCTCAATAGTCTATGGGTGATGGGGAATGCTTGCTTTTTAAGTCTTCCAGGCATATTAGAAAAGCAGCATGTCTGGAGTGAAGAGAGCAACTAGAGTGTGTCTACATACCTTCTGTGAGAATGCACTCTTCAGAAAGAGAGATGGCAAAGGAATTTAGAAGAATAGGTAAGAATATTTTTTTCAATAGTGTTCTTCAAGGGGGACAAAGGTGGAGATAGATCTCCTTTTTGCCGAGTGCTTGGATTTGTTTCCTTTCTCCAATGTCTGAATGTTTTAATCCTTCTCCAGCAGCAGCAAGTAGAGAAGAAAAAAGTAGAAACAAATAAAATGGCATGAATCTTGTGCCAAAGTAAATTGGCAGAGAGCTTCTGTTAGTGCAAGGTTTTTCTGTCAACTGCTCAAAGGCTTTTTGTATTATTAACAGGCAAGTTCCATTTTCACAGTAAAATTTCAATGTCATGTTTTCAGTAAAATTCCTGATTGCTAATCTGCCCTTCGGCTCTGACCCAGAATGAGCTCTGCGCTGACTGGCCACTGCATTCATAGAAAAGCTCATAGGTCTTGGAGCTCTCCAGGAAGATATAGTCAGATAAAACAAGTTGCAAAAAACCCAGACAGAGTAGTTACTATAGAGTGGGTGAAAGATAGGATTATCTTTTAATAACCTTCAAGAATCAAGTTACATTAATGAACATTTTTGAATGAACAACAGGTTATCTTCATGTATTTTGCTAATACTGAAAGTGTTACTGGTTATTAATAATGTCTATTGCTTCCATCTAAGAAAGGTAAGTTTCAATAGGTTGCCTCTTTATTTATGAATTGCAGTGTTGTATTATAATTTGGGGCAGGGGGTGGTGGTGATGGTTAATGTGGTATGTGCTTTGAAGATATTTAGTATGTAATAATGATTCCAAAATTTGTTTAAATTTTATGGGTTTGTATGTTGCTTTGCTAAAACAAATTTACTGAGAAGTCAAAAGTGTTCCTTAAAACCCCAGAAGATAACAGGTGGTTAGATTCATGTTTGGATAAGTATTAAGACAATGTCAGCCTATCCCATCAGAAGTAATTCTCCAGGACTGCTTTGTGAAGCCATTGGCTTTGTGTGCAAATAAGGGAGAAGGTAATGGTACTTCAGGGGAAAAAAAAAAATATTATGACAGAAGATCTTATTAAGAAAATAAGATGAAAAGACTCAAAATTATGTTAGATTGTAATGATGAAAGAATGGGGTGAAATTAATGAAAAGACAGTGCAAACAATGTAAATTAAAGTCATGTATTGCCTTAAACACAAGTTTTGCCCAGTTCACTTACTATTGATCAGATAGGACACAGAGGGCAATCAGTAAGATTAAACAAGGAAAAATTTCCCTAAAAGAAGAGATCAGAAAGAAATTCATTCAGTTCGAATTGGAGTAACAAAGAGTATAGCAAAAGCATATTGAATGAGTGTGATTTAGAGAAGGTCACTCGAGTATTTTAATTTACTGTTTCATGTTGGAGAAAGATCTAAATGCAAACTCAGACATGAAAGCAGAGCAAACAAATTTTGAGAGGAAAACAAGATTATAAAAGTTATTAGGGTTCCTAAGAACAACCATATTTTTTCTCAGAGGCAGAGAAGTATATTGTCCACAATCCATACTGTGTCAGCTGATGGTACTGTGTAATGCCATCTGTAATACCAGCTGTCACATTTTAGGCAGAGCAATTTTGGTTGTACATGTACATCAGAAAAATGAGATCTGTAGCACAGCAGGACTCAAACTGTGCAAAAGGAGTAACGGGATTCATTTTAGAAATGTTCCAAAAATTGTCCTGTCCAGCAGAAGAAACTCAGACCACATAAAGGTTGTGGGAATTGTGTTAGGAGAAAAGATACAAAAAGTTCCTATGCAAGTGTAGGATTTGGCAGAAACTGCCAGCTGGAGCTAAAGTGTAGGAAATTGATGCAGTGAGCCCTCAGGTTGCATAAGGCAGCCATTATCTGCCCATTTTAAGCATCCTCACACTTCTTAACTTGACTCCATTCCTGATCCAAATAGTTGTCTGTCCATCCCAGATGTTCTGCCCAAAGGGGACATGACTTTACTGTCCTGCATTTTCTATGGCAACTCCTTTTCTTTCATATTCTTAGAATGTCTCTTTTTCTACTCTTTTCTTATCCTAACCATAGTCCAAGACAGACAGGATATAAAAGGACACTTTTCGGTTGCAAAGTGACTGTTAATTCTTTAGAGACATGCATTGGCATTCATCTGCCATTTCAGTTCCCTTAAGAGTCCTAATCACTTCTTTTGCTATTATTCTGATCACTTTGCTACTATACATCTCCTCATCTTTCTGTCAAGGTACCCTGTGATACAGGTGCTTGTACCCCATGCCAGTCTGTCACCAAAAGATGGCTCAAGATATATTGGTTCTGCTAACTTCATTTGCTTTGGTAGTTTTCACTCTTGCTCTCTCTGTAGTCATACATGGATTTCTGCATTTCTATTCTCCAGTCCTAACAGTAAATTCAGGCAGAGAGGAAGGCAAAAGGCCACCTGGTTTTAATTGTTACATTGCTACAGCTTCTCAGGCTGTTCATCAGCTAATGCTAGAAATGTAAATATAAAAACAGTACACAGTTTTAGTAACATCATCGCATAACACTGAAGAAAGGTAAAGCTTTAAGTATTCAGTACTCTTTCTCCTATTATGGCCTCATGTACTAAGTATGGCATATACAAGAGAGCAATAATTTTTTGCTGTTGTAGACAGATGATCCTTTGAAAAAATGAATTACCAGTTAAAGCAACATCCATCCTTTTCTGACACAGCTGTGCCTGAGGACGCAGTGGCAATGGGGAGTTAAATGGTCCCTCCAGCACCAAGAATAAAAAGGATAAGGTTATTCACCAGCAAGAATCCGACACTTTTATAACTGAAATCAGAAATGCTGGTTTTCCTCAAAGTGATAAGGTGTTAAGGCCCAGTTAAGAACAGATGTTGCTGTGAGTGGTGTAGGAAAGGTCCCACTGAATGTGCAGGAATAGACCTGTGTTATAAACCTTGTACCTTAGTTCAAAACTGAGGAAGAAGAATGCTGGAGCCTTGGACAGGAAGTAGTCAATTCTGCTTCTGGTTTGATGTCCCAGCATTAATGAAGTTTGAAAAATGGTAGTTGTGTTACGGAGCTCATCATGGGTTTTGTTCTTCTAGGACCCATAGAAATATTTAAGATATCATACTCTCTATCCATAAGCTTGAATACTCTGTCAGCAGGAAGGTTCTGATGTATCTTCTGTTTTCTTAGACCATAATAAGTAATGGTGTCTCTTTATTCATTATTTGATCACTGGGATTCATTATCTACATTTAAATGGTTAGCAATTAAAACATAATTCTCTCTGATCATAAAAGTGTTTAAGTTGATTCTCAGCCAACAAAGGTCCTACAACACTGACTCAAGGAATTTGCTCTCATTAATGGTGAGAAGCAACAACCTGTGAGACTGATTAATAAATGTGATATTTATTAAAGTTCACAGTATCCTCAAATTGTATAAAGGATGCAGCGAAGAGATAAATAAAATTACCTTTTTGCTTGTTTGTGTGTAAAGAATGTGGTTTTTCATAACCAGACAGCAATGTGAACACATTGTTCAAAACATCCTTGGTAAAAATAATGAGTTAGGGAATGTGGCCCTAGTTCTCTGCTCTGCATCGCTAAAATAGAATGTATATTTGTATAGACTTGTGGAGTTTGTGGAAATTAACAACATATTATACTAATGAAATAGAAAATTTCCTAAAGCTCTGCTGCAGTTGCCCAGGACTTAGCTTGAGAACTGCAGGGCACAGAAATTACTTAATTCCTTGGCCATCAGACTGGTTTTTCTCATAAGCATGCAGAAAGCAGTACATGGGCTGACCCTCTTCATAGTGACAGAGTTCACTTGCTTTGCTTAAGACTAGCTCCATTTGCATCACATTTTTTCTATTAATGATTGCTTATTATATGACTTTAATTTGCATATTCCATGCTGATTGAAAGTCTGTGGTACAATTATTACTTTCAAATCCTGTTCATGCAAAGCAGGCCTATTCTGTACTTTCACAGCATCAGATAATGCTGAAGGGCTAACTTCTTAATTCCTCAGCAGTTCTGCTTCATACTTACCTTGATATCAATGGTTATTTTCCAATTTTCTATCTCTAATTTATTTTGTCTTATAAAACTTTGTATTTTATTACCGGCTAGGACAACTTCCTCTATTGCTTGTTAAATAACTGTATCATCCTGCATGTCCAAAGAAGTGCAATGAAGATGGTGAAGGGTCTAGAGAACAAGTCTTACAAGGAGCAGCTGATTTGTTTAATTGCTAGAGAAAAGGAAATTCAAAGGAGACCTTATCACTCTCTACAACTCCCTGAAAGGAGGTTGGAGAGAGATGGGTGTTAGTCCCTACTCCCAAGTGACAAGTGATAGGACAAGAAGAAATGGCCTCAAGTTGGAGAGATTTACATTGGATATTAGAAAAAATTTCTTCCTGGAAGAGGTTGAGTGACCATCCCCAGAAACATTTAAAAGATGCATAGATGTGGCGCTTAGTGACATGGTTTGATGGTGTATTTGGCTGTGCTGGGTTAACGGTTGGACACAGTGATTGTAGACATCTTTTCCAACCTAAACATCTCCTATCTTAATTTGGTCTGGGTATTCAAAAGTCCCAAATTCATACATAGTTTCTAAAAAACCTTGCATTATCTCTGGAGGTATTATACATTTAAAGAGTTCATTTTGAAAATAAGCAACATGAAAAAATCGAAGTGGATTTTAATGTAATGATACACTTAATCTGCTGCTTCTGAAGATATACTGCTGCATAACTGCTTTTATTTTCCAATTACATTATTAATTTCTTCCTTTTTTCTATGATTATCTGGAAAGCCTGTCTTCTGTAGTTTACTCAGTGTAACTAATTAAGACCTGATATATCCCCAGCCAAGGAAATCTCTACAGTTAAAATGTAGACTTAAAAAACTGAACAATTAAACGAACAAAAAAACCCAATAGTCAAAATTACAGTGACTGGTTAGGGGGAGGGTGAGGACTTAGCAATCAGATGAACTTACACCTTGATCACCCCTTCTTACTTTTAAAAAACTAGTTGATATTAATATGAATATAGATATCCATTGACCTTGTTATTGTAGAAAACAGTCAAATCTTTTAACTGTTGCTTATCCTAAGAAAAAAAGATTATGTCAAACAAAAGTTTTGGTGTAATTTTTTCTTTTTGTGCTGCAGCTGCCATGGATAAACAAGGCATGTCATATAAAACAAAAAAGTTTCCTTCTTTCAGGTATTTTTTCCTTCATATTTTGATCTGAAACTATGGGCAGGAACAGTTAGCAAAAGTCATTCTGCTAGGAAGGAAAATGTTTCTCTCTTTAAGCAGAACAAATGTTTCTCTCTTTAAGCTTGATCCTGCAAAACACAAATGGGTTAGATCCCCGTTAGATGAAGTATTCATTTAGAATTTTCTTTCTATTGTCTTCAGTTTTAAAGAGCCAAATGCCATCTTACAAGAGGAAATTGCCTGAAAGTTTATGACAGACAAAACATTTTATTCACTACTGTTTGAGTAATAAATGATTCTTTGTGAAGCAGTTTTAGTTATTGAACAGAATAGATAATAAAGCAGTGAATTAGAAAAGTAGATTTAGAACATACTTGAAGAGAAGTAGTGCAACGCCTTCTCCTTAACCTAATTCTACAATTGGTTCCAAGGTAGGAAAATCTGTAAGCTTTTTAAAATATTCAGTATATTTTGAGTGCTCCAAAATTCTAAGTAGAGCATTCTGTGAGAGTAGAACAAATCTGTGAGTTACACACTACTGAGATTTTATGAGATACCAAGTCATTGAGTTTTAATTTTAGTTTTGTTTTGGTTATTTTTTCAAAGGCATAACACTCATACTAATGGCAGTAATTAAAACATAGTTCCTTACCAGGTTATGTCATTTGTGTCATTGCAGAAAAAATTATTATGCTATAAATACTGGCTAGAGATTCTGCATAGTTTGGATCTGGATTAATAGGAACCTCCAGTTGTACAGAGCAGTTGTACCTCACAGGTTTCTATATGGTTGAGATAACTGAAATACCTCTGTAATTTCATTAATGTGTTTAATACCAATAAGGTATAGGATACGCAGATGAAGAATTTTAAAGTATTGAGGAAATGCTTTAAAACTGTAATGTTAATAATTTGTGTAAAATACTGACTATGCCCTGGCAAGGCCCTGTCCTGTAGTGGTTGAGCTGCTTTTCTGAGCAGTGGACTTTAAAATCTGCCAGAGCTGAACACCTGCAAGGATTTGCCAGAGGATGTTGGAGTAAATATTCAGCTTCATTTAAACCCTGCTTCTTTTGGAGGAAGAGAGATGCTCTCACAAATAGCCACTGTAATACTAGAGTATTAGTGTGGGTTTTCCATGTTATGTATATTTTACAAAAATATCCTCAGTGGAGATGTTTTCCCCCTAGTCCTTGCTTATTACCACACATAGAGAATATATGCTGTGTCACTTATAGGTGGATGGCATTTTAAAGTAAATCTGAAAAAAACAGTTGGTTTTGGGGTGGGTTTTTTTATAATATTTTTGAAAATCAACATACATAAACAGAAAAACAGTTTAACCTTAGATGTGTATATTCTAGTAGAGGTAGAGGATTAGAATTGTTCATACACCACTTTTGGGTTTTTTATGTAATGATAAAGCTACACTGGGTGGACTGTCTGTTTCCAAGTCCATTTTGAAATAAAAGGTAAATTGGTTCTTTCTAGACACTTTGCAAGCATTAGTGTAAAACATAAAGGCCCATCTGTAAGCTGGGACATAAGCTCTAGGCTTCTTGTACTCTGTACAGACATGCTTATGATTCCTGTACTACAGTTACTTTATTTGATTTCAAAGGCACAGAGAAGGAAAGGCAACAATAAAGGAAAATATATATTTTTTCCACTTCAAAAGTAGTAAAAGCTACCACCTAAGTCATAGGTGATTCTGCAAATTCATTAGCAAGTAATCAAATTAAATATTGTGGAGTTTCATTCTTTTTACCAAAAAGCAGTAAGACATCACCAAGAAACTATTTTAATGTACCCCTTTAATTCCATAGCAGAAAGAACTGGTAGTCCATTATTCATACAGATATCTAGTTTAATCTTTCTACTGCTGTCTGTGCTGAACAAAGGATTGGTAGTTGAGAATTAGTTTGGTAAGAAATATTCTCCATTTTCTCCATAAAATATTCTCCATACAAATCAAAGTACCTTCTTTTGATGATGTGAATCAGCCATGTTTAGCAAATAGCAATTTAGCTGCAGGGAACAAACAAACAAACAAACAAACCAAAAAAAAACCCAACCAAACAAACAAAAAAAAACAAAAACAAACAAACAAAAAACCCCACTGTTTCCTGAGGGAGGGACTTAATTTAGCATGAATATTTTTATTTCCAAAAATATTTACAAAACCTCCCCAGGGATTCTTCTTTAAATAAATGTGTCTCTTGCTTTGAACAATGGTAGGTTCTTTCTGGGTTATATTTTCCTTCTGCTTTCCATCTAGCCTGTCCACCTGCTTACAATTTGTATCCAAAAAGCACAGTTCAAAACCCAGGGAGATTTTTCTGCTTTGTTTCTGTTAAACAAAACAGTCATAATAATACCTATGTTCTTCATTATTTCTAAAATTCTGACATAACCTAAAAAAAAATAAAAATCAATCCTGCTGAGTAGCACTGATTGAACTAATGGACTTTGTGCTAAAAAGAAAATCATATAGTAAGATGCCTAGATTGAAAATTATTAATTATATTATTATATGTTCTTGTGTATAAGTTAGAAAGTACTTTTTTTCTCATGAACAACTAATTAGTCTGAAGAAACTTTAAATTGCTTTCATTTTAAATTTGACCTCATGCTCCATTCCCTGCACCACACTAACAGAAATGAAGAAAAATGTTGAATTTTAAAAATACTTCTGTCAGTATACAAATTATTTTACATGTCTGGAAGAAGACCTGAAAAAATCCATTTTCTTTTTCTTTCATTTCAGTGCATGAATAATTCGAATCCTATAATGGATCTGTAGCTTCTTCCACCCTCTTTTATTTACAAAGCATCCAGATTTCTAACTATTTTTGTCACTTCGGCAAAAGGAAAGGAAACAAAAATAAGAGAGAAGTCTGATTAAATGATCAGAGTCATATTTTGTAGAGCTGATACATAAAGTGGTAGACCAGCATAGTGAACAAGATTTACATAATGTGCAAATACAGATCATCTGGTTCCTTTCTATAGGATACAAAAGGAAGGAACTTATTTTTTTAAAGCATAAATGAAATATTTATGCCAATTTAGTCCACAAAATTAACCTAAAGAGCTTTTCAAAATAAGTCACCCTCAAAACTGGAAGTTTTGTCCTGCTGTTGCAGAATGGCTAGGAGACAAGGGCCATGTACCTTTAAGGAGATGCTTTCTGAAGCAAGATGTTAAGCTCAGCAGTAGTTCTCACAAGAAAC
>JAAGNO010015413.1:31589-50194 GCA_033439905.1 Ceryle rudis
TCATGCTATCCTCTGGTGCCTCAGATGTCAGGGGCACCTGAGGACAGTCTCCAGCAGTATAGACAGAGACAAAGAAGGCATTTAGTAACTGTGTCCTGTGTCCTCTGTCACCAGGGCACCTGCCTTATTCAGCAGAGGGCTTACATTTCCTCTAACCTTAGCTTTTCCTGCAATATATTTGAAGAAGCCCTTTTTATTATCCTTGACTTCCCTTGCAAGGTTGAGTTCCAGAGAGGCCTTAGCCTTCCTAGTTGCCTCCCTCCATCCTCTGACAACAGTCCTATACTCCTCCCAGGTGGCCAGCCCTCCTTCCATGATGTGTACACCCTCTTCTTCCACTTAAGTTTGCTTAGCGTAATTATACTAACATAGCTCACCTTCCTTCCAAAGCTCCCAGCTTGTGTATCTACTTGTATGGCTACACAGTACCCTGCTAATGACTTTTGCAGAGCACTTGAGGAATTTGACTGAAGTGTGTATTGACATTTATGTTTTATACAGGAAAGATGAAAGGAAGAAAAAAGGGAAGTTCCTTGCCCTTAACCTTTATCTTGGTATTCATCTCTATCACTGGGTGTGCAACTACTGACTTAGATGACAGCGAAGAGGAGTATGTTCTGGGTAAGTGCTTACAAAAATTACATATAAAACTATCTCAAACAACAAACCCCTTGTAGATGTAATTCTGTACTTGAGAACTTTCTGGGAAACTTGAAAGTGGAACTAAACTAAAATGCACTGGTTTCTAACTAACAGGGAGATGCTCAGAATTTTGCATTAAGCTCTAGCAAAATCGCCATCTATAAAGGCTGTTTATCTAAAAAACCTTCTGTTTCCCACTTTTTGGAACCTCTAACAATCTTAATCAAATATTATGTTAGATACCAAGATTATTCCTCTGAAGCTCTGCTTTAGGACCCATGGAAAAGAACATACAGCTGGTAAACTCAGGTTTTATCTCCCCACACAAATTGGAGCAGAAACACAACGAATAACACTGCAGATTGATGTTACTCTGTTCATTGCACAGCTTTCTTGAGTCACAGGTAATATGCAAAGTTTGGTCTAAAGGTGATGCAATTACTGCCCTCATTTTTCTGGGCCTTGAAGAAGCTCTTTGTTTAGCCCCAAGTGATTTGATTTTACTGTATAAATAAAAATTCAGCAGTTTTATATTTTTGTAAATCAAAATGTCAGAAGTGTGACTGTTAGAACCGGAGAGGTTCTCAGATTCTTACCACTGTAAAATCATTTACTTTCACTTCACTAAAATTAAGTAAGGTGGATACTATTTCTATACTGGATATCATTGTGAAAGAGATTTTAATTTCCTCCCAAACAATTTTGAGAAAGACTATGAGGGAAAATTACTCTTTTGGGGCAGTACTGAAGTATTTTTCTTTCCTTTGAGAAAATTACTTAAGATTGTGATCTCTTTCTTAAGCAGCAGAGAATTATGCAGTGGATACTTCTCCCATTTGACAGGTCTGATTTTGAAGCCTAACAGAGAATGCAGCTAAGGGCAAGGAACTTTTTTTTTCTGTTGGCACTCTGCTTAATCTGGCCATGTTTTGCCTCATTTCTATCCAGATTATTTCTCTCAGACTTTTGCAGCAGTGTTTCTTCAGAAAAAAATATTGTGTACAATCATGGCTACACTAAAATGAAACTAGTGCCTTAGGACCGTGTTACAGTTAGTCACTACAATTCAAGGTACATGTCATTCCATATTAAGCATGTGCTTTAAATGGTTGTGTAGTCAAGACTGTTTCATACAGAATAATTTTGTTTCTCTTTATCCCTGAAGTACATAAATACCCTTCTTTGAGGACAAATACATTTATTTTTGCTCTGCCCTGCAACTCTTAGTTTTCTAAAAATCCTTAGCCTAAGGTGGTGTCTCATGAAGGCCAAATTGTCTTGCTTGTTAAAATAACACACTTTGTTCCCAGAACAAGGCATTTGCTGTGTTAATTCCGCCCCCCCCCCCATTTACTTTGTTTATAAAAGACAATAAGAAAATAATCTCAAGGAAATTAAATAATCTTTTAATTGGGCATTATTGTATCACTGTTTATTTTACAACCAGTTATTTAAGCTTATACAACTACTAACTGATTGAGTATAAGGAACAGTTTTGAACGTTTGGGCTTGTATTCCAAAATAAAAAAAAAGAATCAAATGTGATGCTTAGAAATTAAACTAGGACCCAGTTTTTGTGACTACTGAAGACTCAGTTGCAGTGTTTACAAAAAAATAGTTTTGCAGTATTCTGTTTCTATAAAATGATTTGTTTGTTGCTAATTAAAACTTTATTGATGGTTTCTTAAGAGTGTAATTCTGGTCTCAGTAAATTTAATTCTAGACATTTTACTGATAGCAGTTAATTTCCAAGTTAGATGGTTATAAAACATTGACATTTTTTACCCTAGAATCCAATAAATTTCAGGTATTAAAGGATAAAGTAGTATGTGTGCATCCATTATTTGTAATGTAATTTTTTGGATCACATTGTGCTTTGTGAATCTAAGAGGGGTGGGGTTTTTGTCTATTAGTATTTAAATTACAGTAATAATTAAGGTTGCAAGTCAAGTCCAATGGGATAGAAAAAGATTGTCAATTTGTTCCCTTCTGGCAAAACCTGTCAGTAAGGACAATAACAAAACCAGAAGATATACAAATAACTACTTTATGTATATTATTCAGTAACACCTTATGTGATTGGGAGCACTTTAGTTGATGTTCCAAAGCCTGAAGAAAATGACTCACAAGTGAATATGCTTATTATTTGTACAGGAAAGTTTATAAAGAATAAATGTGACTGTTTAAAGAAAGACTAGGAAACACATGGGTAGGAAAAGCACTGAATAGTGTGTGTGTGGGAAGCTGTCAAACTGACAAAGGGGGGAGAAAGAAGAAATAGCTATTCATTAGGGACAAGGTGCTTAGTATTGATATCACTTATCAAAGAGAGACATTTACAAGAGGGCCTAGAAAGATGACAGCATATCTTTATAATTAAGGTTAACCACAATCACTCATATAAGGTTGAGAGCCCATAACCTTAAGCAAACTAAACTAGGAAGTATTTTTTCATTAAAAGTCAGAAATATTCCTGACCAAGTTTTATTTTCCCAATTTAATTTATATAGTTCTGTTAAACAATTTTGCAATAATATTGTTGCCTTTCATATTTATCCTGCTATAGGTATAATACAGAAGTCAGTTCACTTTCTAATTAAAAGGGTGTGCTTTTAACAACAAGTCCTGACGATTATCCTTAGTATTCTGAAAGTCAAGTTAGTCTTATTATGCTTACCACAAGGAGAAAAAGTATTGGTTTTACTTGTATTAATGTAAGAGGATTAGAGACATTATTAACCTGTTATGGTTTTGTAATATTATACTGCTTACTAATAAAGTGACAACAGTGCTGTACATTGATCATACAAGGTCCACGTGCTCAGGGCTACAGCTTGACTAACTGCAGATTGTTAGAGCTCTCACAATGAAATTACCTCGTGTTAGTTAATAGTGGCTGTTCCTGTGTTAAACAGACATGTCTTGAATTGCAGAAGTTGCCATGTGAATGACAATAAATGTGAGAATGGCTGTGCTGTTTGGGAACAGTCTTGACCACTATCCTGTTTCTGACAGAGGTGAAAAGTAGGAAGGAAAGGAGGAAGATGGTAGTGACATAAATACCTGCACTAAACCCATGCTCATTTTGAGCTATTTCATCAGCATTACTTTGCACTTAACAACAAGATTGTTAAGGCAGGACAGTGGATGCTGAGTGCCTTCTGTTACGAAAACCTATGTTGCTGATATAATGAAATCCTTAAATTAAACTTTGAGGAGGAGCGAAGACGATGTTTTGCTTTGCTTTATTTCGGTTTTAGTATGGCAAATATAACTTCTGTGTGACAGTGAGTATCAGCTGTAACTATTACTTAATATATTTCTAGCAAAATGAACTCAGTTTTCTTGGTCTAGAGTAGTACAGTCCTATACCTATGCAGATTTTCTAAGTTTATTTGGAGCAGATGCCTGAACTGTGCAAGTAATACATATCCAGCATGGCCAGGTACAATGTGGAGGATTAAACTCACTGTCTTTTTAAAAGGGTAAATGCAACATTGTATATTTAAGAAAGAGAATTGATACATTCATAAATATAAGGTGTAAAATAACTGCTGGAGCACCTGTATAACAAGGTTATATTTGCTGGAAATTAAGTGGAAGTTGAAGAGCATTACAAAAACAATGTAGTTTTATAAAAATAAAAGGGCAAGTAATTCTGTGTTGTATTAAGAAAGAAACAAAAGATATTTACTGCATTTGGCAGCAGTAATGCATCAGGTGGAGGATTATGTTCAACTCTGGGCAGGACACTTTGACAGTAATCCAGACTAACAGGAAAAGGTCCAAAGGAGATTTGTAAGGGGTTTAGAAAGCAAGGCAAATAAAAAGATTGGAAGAAATGAGTTTATTTAACATTAGAGATAATTAAGAGGAGGCAAAAGTTTTCTGGAAGAAAGAAAGCAGACCAGAAGTGGTCTGCTGAAGTAATGCAGTGAGTGCTAGGGGGCCGCTGTACCACAAAGGGTTCAAGCAGCCTGGGAAGGAGCTGAACATGGAAAGCCCAAACAAAGTAAAGGCTGAGAGTGCAGGAGGCCACTTTCTCCCCCGTAGCAGCCTTGAATTGCAAGACATGAATGGTGGATTAGAAAATTGGAATACATTTACTATACATATGGCTTTAAATTGTTCTGTCCATACTCTGAAGGAAGTACAAAATTATTGGATGTCTATTAAAGAATGTTTAGGCTGTATATTACAAAAAAGGCCAGTCTTGCAAGAACTGTAGTGAAATCCTGAACTGGCTCCTTCAGGTAGCTGGGAACTTCACTGGAGCTTTTTAAGAACAATTTGGACATCTGCCAGAAAAGGTCTCAAGGTATTTATCCCATAGAAATATGCTGAAACTTGAATGAGAAACTCCATTAAAACTCTGTCCAGTTTTTACTTCCTGTGTTTCTAGTGAAGAACATTCACTGATCTTCCTGACAGACATCTTCCCTGAATATCATCTCTGTGCTTTTCAGACAGGACCTAATTGTAGAAGGAATAATTTGTTCAGTGTTCAAGAGTAGAGAAGAAGGTCTTATGCTAAGAATTCATTTTCTCAAAATACAGTCCACATGTGAAATACGTACCAGCAGAGTTGTAACCATGCAGATCTACTGGCCAAACACACTTGCCTTCTCATCTGCTGCTCTGATCTGAGAGGGGAAGCTAGTTTTGTATCATCTGTGTGACTTAAGTGTTCCCAGGTGTAAAATAATGGGGAAGAATTCTTTCACTGTTCCCAGACACAAGAATGATTCAGTTCCTGTGAATCCCTTCGAGACTTCTTTCTTCACAGTTACTTGGTTATTGTTCCAAGTTGGAGGGTTTTGCCCTTGGGGGTTTCATGGGGTGCAGATTTAAGCCAAAGTATGGTAACTTCCCAGCATTCCTAAGAAAATAAATGTCTGATTGCCAAAAAAGAGTGACACAGATCGTCATTATGTTTGCAGCAGATGTCAGTACATCTGACAGTGGTAATAGTGTCACTCTGACTGCAGAGGAAAGGCCTTAGGAGGTAAGCAAAACAGCAATTTAGTTCTGTGGGTTTGATGGGAAATAGGCTGGGAGTTAAGACCAGAAAGGTCCTAAGATAAGCTCTACTAAGTCATTTATTCATCATGTTTGTGTAGTTCTCCAACTGTGCTGCATGCTGTTTCTATTTTGATAGCCCTCCACACTGGTGTGGCGCGATGCAGCAAGAAAAATGAGCTGATGTAACCCTATGTCTGACATTCCAGTAGTTAGGAAACCAAGTAAGTTTTCACAACCTTTTCTAGGCTGAACTGTGCCTGTAGGTCATGTAGGAGATCACATTTCTTCTGTGCCAAGAAAATAACATGTTTATAAACCAGCTGCCAGCCCTCACCCCAACCACATTTGAATTTGATCAGTTTCAGTGGAGCTCTGACTGTTTGATTTTACCATTTTGGGAGTTATTCCAGAAGTTACTGATGACTTTGATGTTTTGAAGGCCTTTTTTTTTTTTTTTTTTCCTTATTACTGAGTGGGAGAATTCCAAAGTTTCGTTTTGCAATGCAGTATCCTCTCAACTTTTAACGTTGAGCCTTTTTAAGTCCCTTCCAAAGGATTCTGAAACCTGTTGGAGAACTTTAGACCTTTGAGGTCCAACTAGGAATCTCCTGTGACTCCTAAATTCTAATTCTTCATGGACACAGGAAGACCCAGATAAGGAAACTGACAAGAAACAAACTTCAGAAATCTGTCTGGCAAGCTGAGTTCCATAGGAAGTTTACTGAATCTAAGCTTCAATAATATTTTCATATCTATTTTCCTAACTTCAAAATCTGTAAAAATAATTTCACTAATGAGAAAGCAGTCACTAACTATTTTAGGGACTGAATATTTAATGAGAATTTTAAAATTAGTCATCTTAATCTGTATTTTAACAGCAAATTTTCCATTTTGGGAAGATCTAATTGTCTGCTACAAGTTTTGTGTTGTTGGTAGTTGTGTAATAAAGGTTGTTATTTTTTCAAGGATTTAAATGCTATGAGTTAAAAAAATTTCGTGCTGAAATTTTTTCTTTCCTGTAGGTTTAATAGTTAAAAGTGGCTCAACTGGAATAAAATTAGTAAACTTCCACTGACCTTAATAAGAAGGTCAATTATGAGGATTTACCTCAGTTGTGCATTTCATTTAAAGATTATATAGTAATGCCAATTTTATAGGTTAAAATTAGATATCCACAGAGCAGGTAGGTAGTAGTTACATCAATTTCCTTTTTACCATATCATAAAGCCTGATTTTTATGGATCCTTTTAATTAAAACTGGAAACTTAATCTAGTTCGTAGTAGGAAGTTGTGCTATGATCATGTAAACTCAAATTTTTTTTTTCACCCTCTTTTTTCCTCTTCTTTGCCACTGCAAAGAGTACTGCTAGATACTTTCCCTTCCCTACCTGTTATGAGACGTGAGTGTTCTGATTAGCTCTGGGAGAAGGAATGAAAATTTTCAGGTCTCTTTTTCTGGCTTCTATTGCAAGTACAGAAGCTCTGTAAAGTTTTCAAAATCCTCTAGGGTAAAATAGTTCCTTGGAAAAGCAAAAGAGGAAAAGATATTAAACCATATATTGATAAGGGAACAGTGTCACAAACTGGATTGTCAGTCAGAATTTCCTTATAGACATTGACAGTGTAAAACTTTGCTGGTGTTCTTCACAAGGTGTATGACACAAAATGCTCCCTGACCTAATTACATTGAACTACAGAAAAATTACACGATTTGAAGTTATACATTTTCTTTTCACCTTATCTTTCTAGTTGTGTACTTCTTAGCTCTTGAAAGCTCTAACGCAAGAACAACAAGATCGAAGAAAGCAAGACAGTATGATGACCTTTCAGTGGTACCGGCTGGGTTCCCGTCGTGTGTCATCATACGGGGGACTGGTGCCCTCTGCAGGGCCGTCCTGCTTCGTTCATTCCCCACTGTTTGCTATGAGTTGTCTTTAGGAACTGTGTTCACTATGGGAAGTGCATGGAACAGACAAAGGCCAAACCATTTTCATGATTTTTTTTCGGTCTTTTTTCATGCAGGGGTATTGATTGTGTCTTTAGGAGCTATTAGGATTTTCTCCATGTATTTGTTGTTCAGAATTGCTCGCTAGCTCCTGTGATTAAGCCACTCTCCATAGCTATTTAGAGATTTATCAGGAGGAGTTAATGCTTGTAATATGAAGTATTTTGGTTGAAAGTTGAAACCATTCAGTTTGATTGAAGGGAATTTGTGTTCCAGTGTAGGTGCTGATTTTCTTTTTACAGAAATGTTTAGTGTGTTCAGAGTTTTACAGCCAGATGTTCTGCAGTGCTTCCCTAGCAGAAGACACAAGCAATCTCATTTTGAAGGTATGCTGTGCAGTGACACAAACTAACTTTATAACAGTTACTTTACTTCTCTGTATCACAGGTGCTGCTTTGCCACCGCTGAAACTTGGGCATTCAGTCTGTGCCATGAAAGCAGATGAAGGTCCATGCAAAGCAATCCACATGCGCTATTACTTTGATATTCAAAGCCGTGAGTGTGAAATATTTGAATATGGTGGATGCCATGGCAATGAGAACAACTTCCTCACACTTGAAGAATGTCAGAAGAAGTGTGTGGTAACAGGCGAGTATCCATTCTCTTATCCCTCTATCTAGTCTTCATTTGCACTGTAATTTCTCCTTGGCAAACCATATGAATTTAGGAAGTAGAAGCTCTCTTCATTTCCTATTAATACAGTAATGTGATGTCTCCAATTAGGTTCCCAAGTGTATACGCTATGTTGTAGTCATCTGAATTAATTTTATATTGTGCAAGCAAACGTTCAGGATTTGGAAAGAGAAGTGTGACTTTTGCATGTGACCCATGCAGTAGAGACCAATACAAGTAAGCTTATTTTCTAGCTAGAGCCCTGGTTTTAATGAGTTCTTAAAGTGAAATTGATTTTGAGGCTGGGCTAACCTGGTGGGCGGTACAAATGTTCTAACTCAATTTTCGATCCCAGCTTTCTCCTTCATGTGAGAAGCTAACGGAAGCTGTCCAAAATCTTGGACATCTGCTATGCTTCAACATAATTAGAACTACAGTAGTATATTGTTCTCATTATAAATATCAGTTATAGCTGTTTGTCATAAAAGATCTGTTTTGTTGAAAACTCAGCAATTAATTGTTAGAGGGAAATAAGATCCAAATACCATACACAGCACAATATGCAGAAAGTGCCTTGTCAGTGCTGGTTTTGCCATTAAAAGTGATCCTTGTAATTAACCAAGGCTTTCAGCCTTGTGGATGAACCAACTCCTGTTCCTCACAGAAGGGTATGAAAGTTAAAAGAGTCTTAAAATTGCAAGTTAATGCCAGTGGAGCTATAAAATTGACAAATTCATATTTTTAGAGATTGAAGGAATTTGAGTCTTATTGAGAGTTTCCTTTGGATACCTTATATGGATCTTGCTTTCGTGGGAATTAGATGGAATGTGTCTGGGTGAGTGAACAGGAAGTGATTGTGAGGGAGGTACTGAGGTGGGCAATAGAAATAGGAAAAAAAAATCCAAGATAAAGAGCTCCTCAAAGGTGTGTGGTAACCAACACTCAGTGTGCCAACTATATGAGCTTTTCCCCAAGTGAATTAATATATTGTATGTCCATTTATTTACACTTTCAGGTAAGATAGAGAGATTCGTTCTGAATAGAAGTTAAGAATGCCTTGCCCATAAGCAAAATGTGTCACTATGTGTACCTGAGCTTGAGACAGGGATGCTGGACAATCCTGCAGTAGAGAACAGTTTATTCTGAGGATGGGTAATACAATCAGATGAAAACTGTTAATCTCTGCTGCATATTAGAGATGTACCGTGGCATCACGCTACTGCTATGTAGATCTCAGTACGTGTCACTTTGTTTGCCCTCTTTTCATATTTTTTTCTATCCCTGGGCCGTTCCATAAAACTGGAAATCTGCTGATGTGCTGTAGGCATTAAATTGGTTTGCAGGATATAAATTTGTGCCTTCTAGGATCAGCATAGGTCACTTTCAAGCACACCAAGTTCATTTATGTATTCCAGAAATTTCAGACCAGAAAACTGATTTCAGAAACTCCTTTTTGGGTTTTCTGACCCAAACAGACTATACACATAAGACAAGCTGTTATATAGTATCATGCTTTGTCTGTAATAAATGTTACATACATTTAATAATAAATGTTACAGGTCTCCCTTACCCACCTGCTATCCCTTCCAGAATTCACATTTCCCTAGTATTTAGATCAGGCCTTAAATCTGTTACATAGTCTGTTTCACATCACACCTGTATTTCCAGATAAAAAATGACTGTGAATTGTGACCTTAAATTTATTCTAGACATCAAAGTAAGTATCTGTCTCCCATCCTGGTGTCAGACAAATGGCTGGGGCTGACGTGCACATTACCCTAAGCTACATTTTAAAAATGTTTGTTAGTTATGGTGCTTGTAATCCTCAGAAGCTGCAAACATTACCTGATCATACCAATAGGACAGATACCATAAATAAGCAATATATTTTCTTCCCTTTTACTGACAGAAAAAGGAAGGTGGTAACAGAAATGTAAGTGAAGACCATAGACTGTGTTACAATCAGAGCAGGGAGTACAGCTCAGGGTGTCTGGCATTTACTTAACTGGTAGGTGCAATCTCTTCTCTTCTGGCTGTATGACCTATATAGTCTTGATACCATGTTGTATAGTATTAATACCTACTTGCACTTGCACGAGGTTGATCAAGTTTTTTTGAATAGTTACAGGTGTTTAAAGGAAATATTACTAAAATGTTTTCCAGATTGCGTGTTTCCTTAGACTGCTTTTCAGCTACCATGTAGGTAGCTGATGTTTCCTGCTGCTGTGTTTATGTAATACAACAATTTGTTTGAATGCAAAGCAATGCAACAGCAACGCATGCCAGTGTCCAGCAGAGGCTTTGCAAATTTCTAAATGCTGCTTTCTGACTCAGGATTTTTTCCCTCTGTATCCAGTCCAGTAAGAGAGTATATATGTTTATTATACATTTCTAGTATGACAGTTTAGTAAGATGTTTACAATTTACAGAGACGAGCAGGGTTGCTTTCTTACCGCAACACAGTGAGCCAGAATAGTGTTGGCTGACTTTCCATTCAGGCCTCAGTGGGACTGTATGTATAAATAATAGCAAAATTTAACCTGAAGTGTTATACATGAGCATAAATTTCCATGGGTTACAAAGTATTGGAAAAACATCTAACAGAGGAAGACCCATCCTTCCTAAAAGGTATCCCTGGTTTTGATCTCTTTGATCTTTCCAGTGAGGGAAAAAAACACCAAAGAAGGTGTAAAAGACTTACATTTAATGTTTGGTAATCGCCACCCCTCTAAGCTGATGTCCTTCCTCTACTTAACCCAGCCTGGGCAGATTTTTGAGTGTTAATTAATATTGCTTATTCTGTATGGTTATCCAGAAGAGGTATCTCTATCAGAACTGAATGATGGTATTTTCATGTGCAATCAAGACAGATGAATGTAATTTTAAGGAGTTAAAAATTACTCAAATTGTAGCATTACTATTTTGCACAGTATTTGTCCTTTGACTCATGGAAGCCATATGACATAAATTCGTATTATGGATTTAAATTATTTTAATTCTTTCCCCCCTTGGACAATCAGATTAAAATTTTATGTCCATATTTTTTTTTTTAAACGATAATTGCTGAATTGCACAGTTAATAAATACAAATAAGTTCAAAAAATTAATGTTGGCAATGTCATTCAAAGAAAATAACTTTCCTTAAAAGGCATTTTTTTCACTTATGTAGTGATAGATCAGATTAGAAACAGAGTAGTAAGTGGTGATTAATCTCTTTCTAGTTATGGCTTCACAAAGTTTAATGAATACAATCTTTCAAGATAAAAAACCCCGGATATTTATTTTTCTCGGTTAGCATTCAGTGGCAGAAAGACCTGGGATGTAGGATGTGAAGACAGCTCTTCTTTTTCTGTCACCAGGCTGGCTTTTAGTACTTTACATCTGATAGCTGGTTTTGGGTTTCAGTTGGGCCCACAGCATTTTTGCCATGCTTGGAGCAGGGTTGTTTGCAGGACTGCAGCTGCCAGTATCTCATCCAAAACATGCGACTTCCTGGAAATTTGGAGTGTTTGTCCCAAATTCCAATTTAAAGGCTGAGACAGAGGGTTAAACTGGAAAAGGCAGGGTTGATAGATACAGAATTTGGAATTAAAAGCATCCAAAAGTCATAATCAGGTGCCATGAGTAAAGATCTACGTAATCATTTCTTCAATATAATGTTGCTATTTTGACTGTTATTTTGAGTCTGACATACATGTTGGATCACTGTCCGTAACAGATCTTCTGGACCAAATCCTGTACTGGCATGTAACTGACATAACTCCATAGAATAAAAGTGGGAGTTATTTAAAATGAGAACTGGCTTAATGTTAGTACATCTTGGTACTCAGCCAAAGTACAGTATTTGGTGTATGCATAAGAGTGATCCAAGAATCTGCAAGTGTTGAATCAGCTATGAGGAACTGGAGCAATAAAGGCTCATTACTTCTGTATTCTCTGAATGAACAACAGCAGATAAAATGGTTTGGTGGCACACACAGTGTGCTGTCTACTGACAGCCATAAAATGAAGTAAAATTATAAGTTAACCTGCTTTTGCCAACACAATTCAGTAAAATAAATATGTAATTCAGTAGATTCTTTTTGTTAAATCTGTCTGTGCTGTATTGTATTATATAGTTATATTCATCTTACTTAATATTTCCAGTATTTATTACTGCAGGAAAATTACTATTTTGTAACTATAGAAATCAGACTGAAAAGACAGTATGATTGATAGGAATATGCTTAAAAATAAAGAAAAGTCTAATAGATGCTCAGAAAATTATCACTGTGAAGAATGTGAAGATGAAGACTGCTAAAAATAACCTAAAGGGGAGTTGAGATATATATACTAATTCAGAAGAAATAATGTGACTAGTCACAAGTGTCTTATTTTCCAATATTAAGCACAAATATAAGAATAAATGAACTAACATGAGTGAATTCCCAGGCTCCTTATATCAGAATTTTAATTTTTTTTTAATTAAATAAGCCATCAAAGACAGAAACAAGTAATTCCCAGAACTACCTGAGGTCAGTACAAGAGAGCTCAGAGAGCCCAGCTACAGGTTGGCCACTCCAAGACTCTCTAAGGCAGTGTTAGACTCAAGACGCCTAGTTCTGACTCAAGTCTCCTAAAAATCAGCTGCGTTTTTTTATTTCATGTGCCCAATACTCACCACTTCGGGGAAGAAAAAATTACTTTTAAGAGGACTTTGCCTATATGCTCCATTGATTCTAAATATTAATATAATCATAAATATCATTCTAAAGCAAAGGTCCTAATTTTCAATATTAGGGTAGGCTACTTAAGCTTCTAACAGGGGAGAACACCTGCTGATAAAAGGTTCTGGACAAGACAGCAATTCCATTATTTATACAGCAGATGCACCAGAAATAAGAGTTTGTGTACAAAGAAATTAACTCAGCTGTAGATTTGGCCTTTTTGACTGAAATCCAAAGCAAAAAAAAAAACAACCCACTGTTGACATAGTAAGAATAAAACATTCTAGGCCTGTATTAACTCATAATAACTTCTTCCTGCTCTGTGCCAGAAGACTAGAGAACATATGCCAAAGTATGATTGCTGGTTTTGGCCTGAAGGGGACAGCTGAGTGAAATTAGTGAAATGGCCTGATGTGAGTGTCCACGGTTTAGGTCACGGGTTTCAATGCTGAAAGCACAGCCTCCTACTAACAGGACGTACTGGAAATTTGTTCAAACAGATGATACATCATTCTAAAGTGCATGTCATGTCTTTAAATAATATTTTCTTAAGGATGCCAGCTGCATTGCCCCAGAGATGGAAGGAAAATGTATCATGACAGAATTTCTGCTTGATAGTTTTCCTTTGAAAATATAACACAGGCATGTTTCCAGAAGAAAAAGAAAAAGCTGTGGTAGGAAAATGGCACACAAGGGCAGTACAACTAGTGCTAAAAGCTTCTTAGTCATCATCAACACCTCTTGAAATAGGAGTGTGGAAGGTATATCACTATATAAAGGATGGTTAGAAACACTTACTCTGGAATATGAGTGGAGAATAAACCACGAAAATTCCGATCAATTTTGGACCGTGAAGATATTGTTATAAATGGCGGGGTGGGACCTTATTAAAATTACAAATTACAGAAAAAGCGAGGATACCTATGTCTCAGGTAGCTTCTGTTATTGCTTCTGTGACAAGGAAGGGCACAGCAGCAACTTTGCTTTCCATGAGGAACTGTTTTTCGTCCGAAGTCTTGCTAGTAGGTACCTCCAAGCTGAGATAAGGCACAGCATTCCTGTATCCCCAACTCTCACCAGCTGGGCAGAGCAACTGTCTCGCACACAAAGTCACAGGGAGGCTGTAGTGATGTGCTTTAGGTGTATGACTTAGAGGCCTTCTGAGAAACATGGCATGAGAGACGAATGCACTTGATTTAAATTCAGATTAAAATCTATACTCTCCTTCAAATTCCCTTTCATCTCAGGTTTCAGAGAAGGCTAAACCATAGGTTACACTGAAGCTTTCTCAGTAGATCTCTTCAAGACTTGTATCCCCTGAAGCAGGAAGAGCCATCATCAGTGGTTGTAAAATGCTTCTGCTACTGAGCTGCTACCCTTGGCATGTACTATAGGGAACTGGTATCTTCTTCAGGAGGACGTGCTAGCTAAGTAAGATGGCCAGGGCCAGACAAATGTATTGCTTCATTATAGTATGTTTGATTGCGCTTACTTTCCAACAGACGGCTTCAGGCAAAGCATTAGCTCTGCCACTCTTATCCCTTCTCTCATATGCAAGAGGTCAGTGGGCAAAGGAGAGTTTCAGAGAAACTAGCACTTTTTAATGTTATTAAGAAAAGCACAAGTACGAAACAAAAATTGTGAAGGAATGCAATTAAGATGATTTAGGTGAAGTCCAGACGCTACTATTTCATGTGCCTTGCAAAAAGCTCTGTAACTGAAAATATCTAAGCTATCCTTGGCCACTTTTTTCTCTCTCACCTCCTGAAAGCAGGTTTCCTCTTGGACTCCGTTGTAGTTCTGTGATGAGGCCATCTTCTACAAGGGGAAAAGTAATGTGGGGTTGAATTCACGTATCCAACTTCTTGGGCAAGTACAGTAAAACCCAGGCTCCTCCATTAAAAATTACAATAGCAACTTCATTGCTGCTGATCGTTGTCCTGAGTTTGGATAGGACAGGGTTAATTTTCAGCAGAAGTCGGGGGGGTGGGGGGGGTGGGGGTGTCACAATCGGGACAAAGAGTAACCAGGCAGTGAGTTAATTGATACTACATGGTCGTTGTACCTGGTACATAAGGGTCGGGGGCAAAACATGCGGAATTGGGCTGGGGCAGTTCAATTTTGTTAGGTCGTTCGCTCTGCTTACTTGGTGTGTGTTGTTTCACTACTGCTATTTGTTGCTGTTGCTGTTGTTTGTTGTTTCCCCTGTTGCACGGTTGCATTTAAACCTCCTTATCTCAACCCTTGGGGATTTTGCATTTTTCTGCCTCTTCTGCTTCCCCTTTGTGGTGAGGGGGGAGCAGCTGCGTTGGCTCGGCTCTAACCCACGACAATCACACACGGAAATAACAGTGCAAACAGGTCTGTTGTTACCCTAAAGATAGTTGGAGATACTTGGCCAAATGGACTTTAATATCATAAACAGCATAATGAAAATTTTACTCAGACACAAAATAGCATAGCCGAGGAATTGGATAGCTTAAGAGAGGTCTTTATCGCTAACTAGATCCGCTCCAAAGCTGTTAGCATTATTGGTGGCTACAGCAGTTGGGCTAAGTTAGTCTGCTACTTAATCTTCTTTGTAGGAGCAAGGTTCCATAACACTGGATTCTGGTTCCAGTAACACGAAGAGGAATTTTTCTTGTTCAATTCAGTATTGGCATAATTTGAGTCCAATAATTCCCATATCCTCAAGCTTCCAATTAGCAGGTTTTCTCTGTACTTGAGTCCTCCAGGACAAGCTTTTGTGCTTAGAGAAGAAAGAAGGGGAAGAGATGCTATATTCTTCCTCCTCAGTGCTCATTGTCCCTGCTAAGCACCCTGGTATCACAGGTGAGACTTCATGTTTGCTTTTGCTAAATACTTTTAATTTATATTGCAGAATTCCCGCAGAAGATGATGCTAGCAAAAATTAAGAAAGGTAATTATGCTTACACAGTAATCTAAGAGTCTTATACGATGATAAGGGATTTAGCTTGTTTTGATAAATTCTTATGTATTATTCCAAACCATCTTCTAAGAGAAACAGCAGTATCAGGCTGAGTTCTTACTCCTAATCTTCTGTGTTATCAAAGACTTTGAGGAGAGTTGTGGTCACTGAAGATGGTAACTACAGTCTAAACACATCATGACACCTTTTTTCTCCCCCCGCCCCAGTTTCTTCAATAAAAAGAAAGGACTCTGCAGAGATTCAAGCATTGTATAATTATCCATGATGTGGAACTCCTATTGTGTGTTTTGAGAACAATCTAAATGCTTCCTCCACTTTTAGCAAAGACAGAAAAAAAATAGCTTTGAAACAGAACTTTTCAAGCATTGCCTGTGTAGGAGCCAACAGTGTCTAGGGCAGATCTCCAAATGACACATTAAGCAAGGGGGCAAGTTTCCCACTGCTGAAGGGACAAACTGTTTGCAGAAATTTAAATGTCTGATACCCCTCCTTCCTAAGTAGCTAGTGCCTATGCACTGAGAGTTACTTGTCTGAAGGACTGTTAATCTCTTGAGGTAACCTGTGTTCCTAACAAGTATATTCAAGTTTGACACTTACAGTAGAGCTTGTGAAAATTTCTTCTACCCTTCCGCTTTCCACATGAGACACTTCTCTGGATTGGACCCAATGCTGGTAGCCAGAGTTCTCCAAATACAGACTTGAGTATATTCCCAAGCCATCTCCTCTTTCTCTGCTTATCCTCCTTCATTCCTCCTTACATCGCTTTCTCTTGAATTGCTGGGCATTTAATGCCTTGCAGAAGGACCAATATTTGCAGACATATTTTGAAATAGACTAATTAAACAATTTATCTTTGCAGAATGGTATTTGGAATATTTTCATTCTGAGATGATTTTCTTTTCCTGTTTTCTACTGTCTTTTCCATTCTTAATGCATTAAAAAAAAAAAAAAAAAAAAAAAAAAAATTGTGTGCTATGGAAGTTACTAAAGTTGATTTTCCATAGATGCTGCAGACATTTGCCACTTAACTTCCTTTAAGGTCTGATCCTAGTTCCTCAATTTTAGTGGCAGAACATGTTCTGTTAAATTCAGTTTTTGGCTCTCAACAACATCATCACATGGTTACTATTGTTTCCATTAATATAGTCCAGAATATTGAGTCTCTGGAGAAAGACATGGCATTTAGAATTATAATAGTAGTTTGTATAGTTAAGGATTATAATGCCTCCATGACTTCACTCTTCAAAAGTGGCTATGAAAGTTAGCTGAGAGCTCAATTTATTTGGGCTTAATTTCCTTTTTCTGCAAGAGGCATTTCACTATAAGGATATTCTAAATGAAGAGCAGCTGGTTTTCAGTATCACTCATAATGCTGTAGTCTGCTGTACATCCCTTTATTAGTATCTGCCTTCTTTTCTCAGTTAACCTCTTTAATGCTCTTTTTCTGTTACTTCACAACATTGTGCAATGTTTGATGAGAGAATTCTTTCTGCAGATCCTATTGTCTGTGAGCTTCTAATAGATGATATATGGAATAGATACTGCACTGGTAGATTCTTAGCTGCTGTCTGTCTACATAACTCTCATTTCTGTTCTTGGCTCAAAGTGCACTGTGTGCCTTGCCCATGCTTGTTGCATTTGTTGGCCTATGTGAATTTAGTCTTTTAAATCTGTGAACAGCAAGAAGAGCTGCCTTTGAATAGTAAGAAATGTGAAATACCTGAACTATAGAATACGTATATTTACTGGTGGAGAATTAAATTTATAGTGAATAACCAAAACTAAGCTGTCCAGGAGTGCTTAAAATAGTTGATATTGTGATATTATACAAGAATGTTTTAATGGTTTAATTTTACATGTCATCTCTAAAAAATGACATTTTGCTGTTCATCAAGTTTTATAACAGTTGAAATACAAGATATTAGCAATTATTTCTTGGAAACACACTCATTATGAGCTATTATAGTGTTTTATATAAATATATGACATCCATCAACTGAAATTAAATTATATTCTTGTTCTAGTGATGATTTTTAATACATACTTGGCTCAAATACATGTAATAAGATTAACTTCTTTACAGCTCCAAAACCTACTCCAAAAACATTAGGCACTTCAAAATAATTATAGTAATTTTTATTAATATGGCAGCTGTCTGCACACTGTCTTAGTCTCAATACATGCTATTAAGTTTCACAGGTAAGGAAGGCCTTTATGTGTCACATCTGATAGGATTGTCTTACATGATGGCTAAAGACACTTTTCTCTACAAGTCAGCTCAGTCAAGAATTGTATTTCAAAGTATCTACCGGCAAGAATTTGAGAATATCTCTACATATATTTCATTATGGTTTCCATGAATTTCTTTTAAGAATATATAATTTTGAGAAAATATTGAATATGGTGAGAAATAGGCATTTGGGGATTGTTGTATGGCTGTGTTTCTCATCTCTGCCAGAAGCCATGCTATCATGCCCTGATATTCAGTCAAATTACACACTATTCATTTGTTAATTTTTTTGGGGGGTAGATATTGTAGTTGCTGATTGCAAACTAGGAACTGGAACTGAAAAGTGACAGAATAGCTGCTTTGCCTCCCAGTTTCCTGTATCCTTTTATAGCAGTAGACTGTTACAGAAAAAGTGCATTGTTAGATTTCTTTTTTCTG
>JAAGNO010015414.1:0-51117 GCA_033439905.1 Ceryle rudis
GGGGCGAAGGGTAGCGCCATGGCCCAGAAATACGACGTGGTCGTGGTCGGGGGAGGCATCTCAGGTGGGTCCCAGGAGAGTTGCGGCCACTGCGCATCCAGCGGGAGCCGTCCCAGAGCCCGTCCTGCGCCGAGGGTCGGGGCCGGCGTGCTCCCGGCTTGGCAGCTCGGGGCCTGGGAGAGGCGGTTCCGCGGGTGGCTCGTCCCCACGGCTGGCCTTGAGGCTGGGGCGATGGTTATCGAGGCTCAGATCTCCAGGAGCTTCAGATGCACTTGAGGAAAAAAAGGGAAAATTCTTCCAGATCGTGATCTTAAGACATGTTTGCTTCTTCTTGCGTTGATTTGTACTTTGCGCTTAACAGAGGAGAACCCATAGGAAAACTAACTTTTTGATGTCCACAGGTGCAGGAGTATGCAGGGATACAGGCTGGGTATTTTACATCACAAGAAATATGATCTTTTAAAGTTGTGGCGGTTTAGTTCGCTCTTGAAGTGCTGGTGCTTGTATTCTTTAGATGAACACTGCAGAAAGTCATCTGGGAAAACCAGTAAAGCATGCGGGGTTTTGTTAGTGTGAGAAGAGCTGTGCTTTGTAGACACAATGCGATGGACTTGGACAAGTACTTCCCAAAATATTAAGTCAGATCTACTTTAACATGAACAAGTGCATTGTGGTCACTGATCCTCATGATTAAAAAAAGCAAGGAAGTAGTTATTCTTGTAGCACCTGATGGTACCTAAAATGATAATGTTGCTGTGTTGGAGAAAATCTGTATTTGGGTTGTCTGTTGGATAAATACTGTGTAAGTGGGTTTGGCCAGGTTTCTGTTTTCAGGGAATGTTTAATTCACTAATGATTCAGAAGAGGTGAGGTATGTAGCTGAATGACTTCAGTGATACTACAATTATTGCTATAGGTAAAATTAAGTTTTATTAGAACTGAGAAGGAGACAAAGTCTTTTCTTGCTTTAATCTGCAGGAAAAATAATGCACGAAACAGCAAATTGTTTACTTAATTACACTATTTCATTTGTAAATAATCAGTAATCATTTAAATATTTTTTTTTACAATGTAATTATGTAAAAAATGTGCTGTTTCACTGAACTGAAAGAAGGAGTTTGGCCTAGTTTTGCTTTTGCTTTTTAGTTTTACCAGATATCTGGGTATTTTTGTGCTAGTACAAGTCATTTGGTCTTCATGCTTAAGGTTCCTGTAATGCACAGAGTGCTTTTAGGTTATTGCCACCTGTACTGTGTGTAGCTGATGACGATGTGATCATAATATTGGGTTTGGGGCTCTGAAAAACTCTCCCTTCCTTGAGGGTACCTCGCTCCTCTGACTTTCTAGCAGTGTTTTGGAAAATGCACCTAGCATTTCTAGGTGGTATGTTGTCTTACTTGTACAAGAATCAGTAAGTTACTTCAGCACACTTAATGCCTTGGACTAAAGCCTGATTTGGAGTCTGAATAGAGCAAAGCAGGAAATTTCAAGGCATTACAGTCCATGAAAATTTGTCAGTGTCATTAGGAAGACAAACATGTCACAGCACTCTTGGTGTACAGGAACATTTTTCTTGCCAATGGAAACCCCTATGTCATGCCAGTGGTGTAGAAATTTACCTGTCATGGATTGGAACAGGCATTGCTTTAAGAAAGCAGCCTTAGAAAAATGGACAATAAATGCCTTATTTCATAATTAACACATCTTTAATATACAATACTGTTCATAGCTCGGCACTATCATTCCTATCAACTCCTGATTTGTTTTGCTTTTCACGGAGTTTCTCTGTTGCTACCGTCTCAGTACCAATCTACCTACACCTCAGTTATGTAAAAGGTTAGATGGTGCTGCTTTCTGGTCTTAAAAAAATTAATCTGTATCTAGAATTTTGGTTCTGGTGAGATAAATAGCAAAACATGCTCCAGTTTGGACAGCATTTCCCCTCAATATCTGACTCCAGTCTTGACTTGCTATGGCTTATTTCTCTGAAGATATACTAGCAGTTTCCTTATCTGGAAGATTGCTATCTTCTCTTCCTCTACTGTATTTCAAATACTCATTACCTCATGCTTGCAAGAAAGGATCGGAAACTTTGGGATAAGCTAGTTCTTTACTACAAATACATGAAATGTGTATTAGGTATAAGCAAGCTGCTTATTATATTTAGTGTGAACTTTCCAGCAGTGAGATTGTGGCTTTTTTTAATATTCATACAATATTTGCAAAATGAAGCTCAGATCCTGAACTGCATCTCCAGAGTTATCTATTCCTTAAAGTGAAGCATGGTCTTTAGAGCCAATTTCTGTACAACCTAACACACTCTTCTCATCCATGCTCCTGGCCTCTGTGTGCATACATCTGTATATCGTCATTCACAGGGACACAGAATCCATTCTGCCTGTAGGAAGCTGCAATCTAGGGATGGAGGGAGATTCTGCAAAGAGGGCTTCACAGTGGGGAAGTTCTTGGAAGAAGAACTTGGCTCTGGTGGATTCTACTGCTGAGGTTCTCCTGCTGTACCCCGTGGAATTGTGTTCAAGCTGTCCAGATCAGACTGCATCAGCAACTGCATTTGGACCCCTAAAGATAGGGAGCTGCAGAGCTTGGTCTAGACTCCTCTTTTCACATGGGCATGCATGTTAAAAATGTGGGTCATGGCCAGGAATGGACCCAGGCATATGTTTGTTTCATTTTTAATGGATAACGTCCCCCATATTACAGTTAATATTAATTATAACATTTTATAGCCAAGCATATTAAATAAACTGATGCCTAAAGTTAAAGACCTTTCCCATGCCCACAGAGAGTTCTTATTTATATGCCTTGAATATTGTTCCCATTTTCTATTTATAGGGTTTTCTACTGAACTGAAGAGGATGTTCTGGATTGATTTTGACCTTTTGCTTGTGCATTTTGGTTTAGACTATGTAATTGCCTCACTTGTTAAACACAGCAAGCTGACAGCACATGATGTGCCACAGATGTGTCTGATTAACTGGCAAGCCTGTAACCCTGACATCCCATCAGAGAGTCCTTTGCTCCTTGGGTTAAGGGGCTGCACTAATTGAGGACTAGGAGACTGTCGGCATGGACTAACTACTGTATTGATGGTTTCCAGAAGCTGTCCCGTTTATGCAGCAAGTCACTGCCATACCTCTTCTGCCATATTGTCCCCATCCCAGCTCCATTACCTGCTCTTCAAGCTAAGGCCATAATTATGGGGAAATTCAGATTTTGGCTCCATAGCCAGGGGATGCAGTGTGCACAGGTGCTCTGAGATAAGAGATACATTGTAAGGAGGTTCAGGATGGTCAGTGACTCCTTGGGGACTGCTCATTAACAACTGGACAGCTCAGAGAGTTTTGACAGAAACCTCAGTTATTTCAGCTTTTCAGTGCTAGAAAATGGCTGCTGCCTACATGTGACCTGTAATTTCTCAAAACTTTCTAACTGACCTTATTGGGGCATATTTCCACATGGATAATAACAAAATGCGCTAGGTTGACGCAAAGGCTATCGCCTTGCCAAATCTCAAGTTGCTGCTAGAACTTCCAAAATAGGAATAAAAAAAAAGCTATGAGTTTTTAAAATGAAAGTGTGTTTCTTTCTTAGATGTTTAGAAGTAGCCAGACAATTTTGACCAAGACTTTCCAGGAAAAGGGGATCAGCCTGAAAAACACACCCTGAAAATTCATGCTTAAATAGTTCAAAATGTGGCAAAAAAACCCCAAACAAACAACCAAACAACCAAACAAAAAAAGAAGAGTGTAAGCAAAATACCCTAACTTTTTTTCTGTGGGAAGTTTGGGGTATATTCATGTTCCAGCCTTGCCTTACACATGAATTTTGGGCACTGGCTGAGTTTATCAAAATAAGGCATGGAGAATTAAGAATGTTTGTCTACATAATCCAAACCAGAGGTGCATCAGATATAGAGAAGTATGTCCAGAAGTAGGCAAGTTCAAGAAAACTTGTATGCAGATATTTTTTGGAAAAATTTCAGCACATTGTGTTACAAACACAAACCACAAGGGAAACACAGCTGTAATTGAAACTTATGCTGAAGATTATCATTCTTTGACATGGATAATTCGTATTTCCACATAAAAACATGTTTATTCTTAACCAGAAACAAGGAGATCTCATGCCTCAACATAACAGACACTTTTTTGTTTGCTTGTTTGCCTACTGCATTGAGGAAACAGCACTGTTTTCTATTGCACTTACAGAGGACTCAAATTGTTGGAGAAGATGGGATGTAAAAATAGTTGTAATTAGTCTTTATATTGAAATAAAACATATGATACACTATTAAGGCTTTTGGTTTTTTTCTCTCTTCATGGAAGAGCACTATGTGTTGTCATCTCTCGCTCCACTGTATGTGATCACCTGAGCTACCTGCACATTGGCTGTGGTCTCTGAGTGAAAGCCTGAAGAATGAGGAAATGCAAATTTTCCTTGCTTGCTATAATGTCAGTACAACTTAAGTTGTATACCGCTCTGTTTATTTTGACAGTGTGCCGAGCTTCTGGTGTGTGGTAGTTCAGATAAACCGTGACGTATACAGTTACTGGTACAAGATACAATCAGTCACACCAGTGTAAATCAGTAGTTTTCAGTAGGACTTTTTCCTAGAGTTACTTCTAAATCTACCCAAGGATTTGACCTGTAGGAATGCAATAGCTGGTTCCTAAAATGTATCCTGTGTTTATCTCTTTACGTCTGTCCTGTGCTGGGGTCTGGCTTCCAGGTTCCTTCCTGCTTTTTTACTGGCTCCAACAGGAAAGCTGATAATCGGTTATAATATTGTCACGTGGTACCTGAAATTCCTAAAGACCATTTTTTAGGATACAGAAATAAATAGCAGTGTTTCATAGAGCTCTCCGCTCCCCACATACAGCTCTCAGTATTCCCATATTGAAGATTACCGTTGAACTAACAGGAATTTATTCTGCATACTGACAAAGGCAATTATCAATAGTTAGAAAATGTGCCAATTAGATGTTTCCTTTAACTAGATGGTATCAAGCATTGTCATCTTAACTGGTGCTACTTATTTTAATACGTAAGGAGAAGGAGAATGCTGCATTTCTAACCCCACACTTACAGGACTTAACTTTATTCTGTCTTTTGTTTGGGGGGGATGACATTATTCTGGGGAAGAAATGTTCACTGCAATGGGCTTTGGACTTGAAAATCCAAGTGGGTGTGTATGGAGGAGTGGATTCATCCTTGGGATACAATTCCCTCTTCCTGCCCACTGTGCTTCTGTTAATGCTGTCCGTAAGAAACTGCCTTTGTACCCTTCAGAACAAGGCTTGCATCTGTTGAAAGCATTTAGACAGTAACACCACTGAAACCAAAGAGGCTTGGTCTCAGTTGGATGATGTACTCTGTCATAGAAGATAATCTGTTTTCTTTTGGTGGAAAACTTTGGTGAATCAACTGGATTATTTTTGCTACAGAGAAAAAAAAAAAAAAAAAAAAAAAAAAGAATTGCTGAAAAATAGATGAAAAATATTTACCTGAAAATGACAAAATAAATATATGCAACTTCATCCCCAGTATCAAGTATTCTACTGAAGGATTGCGAAAGAATGTATGGAAAGATAAAATACAGTTTCTGACAAACAAAGTTAGTGATGTTATGGTATTAGGCAGCATTGAAGAGAAATTGGATGCAGATTTGTGATCTGCAGTGTGTATTCCTGCTGTTTGTTACAAACTTGTCTGTAATTTAATTAATATGTGTTTTGTTTTTTAATTTTCAGTGGCAATTTTAAATCTTCAAATCGTTGATTTGTGAAGGAGAACAGATCTTTCATTCTCAGCCTTCTATATGTTGTTGCCCACTTGTGATTTCACTGGTCAGTTTTAAGTTGCTGAGTACATTTTCACTGTGTTTTAAAACTTATTTAAATACCATGCTGTGCATGATAATTCCAATGAAAAGAAAATCAGGAGGAGAAAGAGGTGAGGAAGGGAGATTTTACCCTATGGTTATGGCAGAAATGGTTTGCATCTCTTATTGACAGCTTCATGTTTACTTGGCAAAGAGACTTCTAGCTGAATAATGAGAACTGATTCTAAGCCAGATTAATTACTCAGTTGTGTTAGGAAAAGTTAGGTTTTTCCATCTGTGAAACAGTAAAAATAATCACAGTATTAGCATGCCATTACAGTGGAATTTTAATGAGGATATCTTGACAATTGTCTTACTTTACTGATGTATATTAGTAAATGAGCAAATAAGTTTTAAAATTATTTCCCTGCTTAAGATCAGAAAAATACAGAGATTTTCCAGAAAGATTTTTTCTGGATGTTGCTCAGTTAAAGCCTGCTAAACACTACAGTAATGGGTTAGTTGTCTTTCACACGATGTAATTATCCCACTCCATGTAGGGTGGATTAACAAGGATTTTGTAAGGGAATGTTGTAGTAAGTTGGTTTTGGTAAACTTAGAGGCCGATAATGGATCACTGGAAGGCAAATGCACTTTGTCAACGAAGCTAGCAAGTAGGCAAACAATGCGTCTAGAAAACCTGCAGGTTCCCTTTATCAAAAGAAACAGGTAACTTTCTCTGCCTTTGTTTTGTTGTGCTCAAGATGGCATGTACATTGGGGCCTCAGTTTGAAAGGTTAAAATGTTAATGGTATCAGGCTGTCATCACTCCACTGCCCTTGCATGTTTTGGAGCTGTTCAGCACACATCACATAAGAAGTGCTGTCTCTGGGCAGTATGCTGTGATTTTTACTTCTGATAGTGGCATATCAGTGAATCTGTATAATGTTATGGATTTACAGAGCCTATATTTTGAAAAGTGGAATTACTATACTATTACTATAGAATTACAATCACATTTCCAATAAAATAACTTTAAAAAAAACCCCACCAGTTGTGTTATGGAACTCATATCTGCTCCTACGCCCTGTATCAACCCCAGTATTGAGACAGCTTGGAAATATTTTCATAAACACTACCCTTCTAAACTCTTCCCTACAAAATAGGGAAACATTTCCTGCATTACAGGGCTCAGCTGGGAATCAAGCACAGGTCTCCTGAGTCCTGTGCACTACCAGTAGAATTGAAACTTCCTCTCCTATGAGGTAGAGACATGCTTTGTTGTATTTTCCATCAGGCTACATACAAAATTCAGTGTGGTTCAGCATCTCTATGTTTAACCCATGGTATACGCCTTGTTTTCTACAGATTAACATAAATTAATCTTAGTTTCCTTTTTTTTTTTTTTTTTTTTTAATAAAAAAAGAAGTATATCCAGTGTTTTGATGCATTTGAAACTGCTTTGCTTGATAGGATTATAACAATTTTCTGAAATGAAAGCAGTGGCGGTATGATCTGTGGCAGCAGCAATTCTCAGTCCTTAATAGCTCTGCAAAATCAATAGGAATAGAGCTTTCCTGCCTGGCATCTTCAGATGGGGGGTGCTTGTTGTGAGATTGCCATAGAAACCCTTGTGAAGCATGTGTAAGTCATCTTTGCCTCGCTTGTTCTCATCTAATAACAAGTGAATTTCTACAGCCAGGTACTTCAAATGAGGCATGCTTTTGGCAGACACCTTTCATCTCTCTGAGGCAAGTAGTATATTTCTAATTCATAGAATTAGAGTGATATCTGGAAGGAGTGCAGTCAGTAATTTGGGGTGGTTTGCAGCTTATCTCTGGGCTACACTTGGAGGAGGTGGAGGCGGCAATAGGGCACAGCAGTGGCCTCGACTATGACAGACATATCTGTGCTGCAGTCACACAGGAATACACAGGTTCATTTTAAAATACTTTGCCTGAGACTTGGTTGCAACCTGAGAGGTCACAGCTCAGTGCTCACTTTGGCCCAGTATGGCATGCTCACAGGGCACTCTGCATAGCCACAGCATCCCAGGACATTGTGTCTGGTGTCCAGCCTGTGCATGGTGGAGGGCCATGGTTCTAGAGCAATGTTCACACTGTATGAGTCCCTTGTGGTGCAAAGGTTCTGCCCTCCCCTGTAGCAGCTCCTGGAAGGTGCACGATGTTCTCTGGGAAGGTAGTAGAGAAGTTGGAGAGGAAGTGAGAGGCTAGCTTCATGTGGCCTGAAGGGAGCTGAGGAGGCAGACATGGGGCAAGGTCTTGTTCCTTCGTCTCATTCTCACCCCATCAATCAAGCAGAAATAAATGGTGACTTTTTGGTGTCCAGTCCTGTAGAGGGTACTGAAGCAGTGACAAAAGTCTGGAAGATTCAGGTTATGGAGAAGATGCAATCTACTTAGAGGTTAATTGTGTATCAAAAGGATGTAGGCTTCATGACCTGTGGAATGCTTAAGAAATACCTGTTGAAGTATCTGTATCTGGTGTACTTCAGTCACACCAGACTGGAGATAAAAGAGTTGGGCTCAATAGACAGTTACATAGAGACTCCCTTGTGTGTGAGTGTTGTTGCAGGTCCTCCATTTTGAAAGAAAATTGTTTCCATGCTTTAAGTAAATAAAAGTGTAGTAACATTCTTTAATCAACATAATCTGCATTGTTTTTATTTCTAGCTCAGGCTCTCTCCTTGTTGCCGGTAAACCATTGCTGTTCCAATGTATCTCCTGCCCTTTCCCAGCCTGTGTAGCTCTGGAACTGTATCTTTTTCTGAAGCAGTGTCCAGCATGACACTTGGGTTAACAATAATGAAACTAAAAACCTGTGATGCTGAAGTGCAAGAAGTACAGTTTAACAAGTAAACAGGTTAGAGACCCTCAGTGACCTTTCATGTTCTTTACACTTTCACAGTCCTTCTTTATTTGGATATATTATATAATTAAGCTATAAACCAGCAGTAAGCTTAATTCCAGTGCAACCATTACTCTTCCTAAACAGTTGTGGCGTGATTGTATACAGCATGAAATGGTGGTCTTAGGCAGTTAGGATTTGCATGCAGTTTTTTTTCCATACCTAGGACAGATTTTTCTTCATATTCCATAGGGTAACACACGAATGTGTTGTGCATTTTTTCAAGATTTTTCTATCTACAATAAACCTTCTTATAATAGAATTACCCATTCATGCCTGAGTGTCCAGCAGTATTTAAGCAGAATAGAGAAATTCCATCTTTCATTTTATATATGTAGGAAATATTTATTTTTTTTTTTTACAAAATCCACTGTATATTTTGAAAAATCATTTTTCCTCATATAAAAACCATAAATATTTCTAAGAAAATACTGCAGTTTATGTTTCCAACATTATAGGCTTGTATCTTTTATATTTCTATTGAGGAAGAAAACACCATCACCAAAAGGATAAAAGAATTAACTATTAAAAAATTATAAAATATTCTCTGTAGACTTCCATGTAGTAAAAAAATAATCAAAAAGTACTGAAATAAATTAGAGCAATTTGTAAAATGTTATGTCCACTGACAAATGGCTTACATTTTTAAAAACTAGAGTAATAAATAGTTGGAAGAATTAAGTATACCTCTGCTTCAGTAGCATTCTAAATAATGTGATGCAAAGATGTAAAATTACTTTTAGATGAGTATGGAAGTTGTATATATATTTTTTGTTAATGTAAGACATTTTAACTTCCTCAGTTCTGTTTTTCACTAAATGGTGTTCCACTTCTCCATTAAAAGATTATGTACACAGAAGTTTATGGGCTATTCTGTATTGTCCTCAGAATAAATGAGTACACTTAACACTGCCCAGTGATCCGTCTCCTCTGGTCTTTTCAGACATGCATTCTTTGTAGTCTCAGAAACAGTTGCTTTTAATCACATTTCAAGGTAGTGTAATAAACATTAATATAATATTGTTATTCCTTACTGCAGGGTATCTTGGAAGTTCTGATCAATAAGGCTAGCTTTTGTATACTTAAGGAGGAGAAACAACTCCAGAGAAACAATGCTTCAGTGACAAACTGGCCTGCAGGGCAATGGGATAATCTGATTTTACAAATTCATGATTGCTTTTTACAATTTCAGCTCACATTTGTCAAAAGCAAAGAGGACTCCCATCCTATTGAATTTTCAGTTGTCTCTAGTGCCTCCATCACTAAGTCACGTAATTAGATGATTTTTTCTGAGACCGTAAGTCCTTTTATAAAGTGTCTACATACAGCCTGTTTGATTGCCATGGTGAAACTCCATTGCTTAAAATGAATCTTGACAGTGCAGCAGACTTTCTTTCTGCATGTGAATGAGGAAAACCGATAGCAATAGACTGAGAGTTGATGAGCGAGAGCAGAATTTGGAAGCCTACCTTGCTGGAACATGCCTATTTAGTGTGCTATTATTTCTGTCACTTTATTGCCCACAACCTGTGTTCTACCTTTCTATGCGCTGCGCAAATAAAGAGTAAGATGCATGTCCATTAATAACCGAGATTTTACTGGTTTTAAAATGCCAGAAATTGAACCTAAAGGAGGATACTTCAGTCTATGAATACTGCTTATGGAGATGGTTATAACACATGACCAAGCAGCAGCCACATGATTTCTGTGGTAAGACATTACAAGAAGTTTCTGACTTCTCTCGGAAATTTTTCAAAACAGTATTGAAATCTCTCGCCTTGAAGCTTTGGTTCGGTTTCTGACTGTTAATGTGGTCAATAGCTGACACTTGCTTTAAAGCACTTTCTCTTTTTCTGTTAGGTTTGTCGGCTGCCAAATTGCTGTCTGAGTCTGGAGTCAATGTGGTGGTTCTTGAGGCCCGGGACAGAGTTGGTGGAAGGACATTCACTATCAGGGTAAGTGCTTCATAAGCTGCTGGACTTTCATTTGTGTTGGTCTGTCATATGGCAAATGTCACTCCTGTCTTCAAGGACAAGAAGGAGGTCCCAGGGAACTACAGGCCAGTCAGCCTCAACTCAATCCCTGGGAAGGTGATAGAGCAGCTTAATCCTGGACACTGTTTCTAGGCACATAAAGGACAAGAAGGTCACCAGTCAGCATGAATTCACCAAGAGGAAGTCACACTTGACCAACCTGATAAAATTCTATGATTAAATGGATTATTAGATGAGGGAAGAATAATGGATATTGTCTACCTAAACTTCTGTAGTTGAACAGTCTCCTGTAAGATCCTCATACACAAGCTGATGAAGTATAGGCCGGTTTGAGCAGACAGTGAGATGGACTGAAAACTGGTTGAAGAGCCTGGTCCAGAGGATGGTGATCAGTTTAGTTGGAAGCCAGCAACTTGTGGTGTACCCCAGGGGTCAATACTGTGTCCGATCCTGTTCAAGATCTTCATTAATCATCTGGATGCTGAAGAAGAGAAGGCTGAGGGGAGATCTCATCAGTATATAGAAGGGAGAGAAGGAAGGGTGCAAAGAGGATGGAGGCAGGCTCTTTACAGTGGTGCCTGGTGGCAGGACAAGAGGCAATGGGCAAAAACTGAAACACAGGATGTTCAAACCATTTGAACATTAGGAAACACTTTTTTTTACTGTGAGGGTGTCTGAGCACTGTCACAGGTGCCCTGGGAGGTTGTGGTGTCTCCTTCCCTGGAGATTTTCAGAAGCTATCTGGACATGGTCCTAGGCAACCAGCTCTGTGTGACCTTACTAGAGCAGGAGGGGTTGGACCAGATGATCTCCAGAGGTCCCTTTGCACCTCAACCATTATGTGATTCTGTTGGGTTTGACATCATTAACCAGGGGGAAGAGGGAAAGTAGAGTTTCTGAAGAAGATAGGTGTCTCAAGTGGCCATTGCTTCTGTCAATAGAGCTCTGTTTGGACAGGCTGCATTGCAGTATATGCCAGTGGGCTTCTGTTGACAGGAGGTGCTTTAAAATTGGTCTGGAAGCAACTCTGAGAACCATCAAATGGGATTTGGATGCTTAACGGGAAGTGTGTAGTGCCATTTTAGCTGCTCTAGGATACTTTGCATGGCCTCCAGCTGCATGTCTTCTGTGGGTTGTGAGTCAAATTTGTCACCCTTGTACAGAAGTCTTGGATACCTTGGGCTGACTAAAATGGTGTTAAACATCTGTATTAAGGTAACTGAATTCCACCCATGTAGAATTTGTCCATGGCAGGATCTGCTCTGCCGTTAACATTGCAGAAGGAAACTATGATCTGAGATGGTGAGTGTCAAAGCATTTCTTCTCTCATTCCCATCTCACTTGTCATACTGTAACAGGCATGAAAACTGAGAGCCCTATAAGAAGCAGCCTGAGCAGGGCCAGACATTGTTACAGCTCAGACATACATTTTAACATGGCATAAAATTATATGAAATAACATTCCTGCTTCTAAAAATGGACTGTATCCTGATTGCCATTTAAAGGAAAATGAAAGAAATGATGAGTCACCTGTGGCACGGGGTGATGTAATACAGACATTACCTCTGCTTCCCACCTGGGAAGTAAGGGACATTTTAATTATGTCAGATGCCATTGCTGGGGAAACAGAGATAAAGAGCGGTGTTTCAGCAGAAATCATTGTACGTGAAACATCAAGCATAAATGCCATCCTTCTGTGACACTGAGAATGCCTACCTTGAAATGCTCACTATAAACAGTGTTAAAAAGAGTTACCATCCTGGGAAAACAGCCTGCTTGCAGTGGTGTGTGTCCCTGAAACTTTTTGCTTTCTTCCTGCTTCCCAAGTGAGCACAATGCTGATCTTGAGAGGTGTGTGGAGCACCTTTGGTGGCAGGCATGGCTGGAGGCTGCTAGCCAGAGCACACTGGCCTAGAGCTAAGGTGTGCTGTGCTGGAAAGGAGATTACTGTCCTTGAATACTACAGTGCTGTGCTCAGCATCTACAGCATTATGTCTAAGCAGATACCTACAGAGAGAAAACAAGCCTTGGTGCTGGAGATGGACTGAATTTAAGAAATGCTTTGCAATGACAAAAAAAGTAACATGAATTCTGATAAAATGGAGACAGACTTAACCGAAGTATTGATTTGGTTGGATATTTCTTCTTATTCTCACATCTTTTGTGAGACTAAAAAGCCAATACTGAAAACTGTAGTGAAACGTAAGCAAGAGTTAAACCCAGTTGCACACATGTACATGACAGAGTGAAGACACTGTGATTTCTCTATGTCTGTCCTTACAGAGCTCAATACCACCTACTTTTAAGTCAGCCAATACACATTTTCTCCTGTGCATAAAATTGCAGTGCTAGTCAGTATGGAATAATTATTTCTACTTCTAGATGTTTATATTGAGGAGTTTCCTGCACAGCTTCTGATTCCTGTATTCTTTCCTTTGATAGAACAGTCAAGTTAATTATGTAGATGTTGGTGGATCATATGTGGGACCTACCCAAAACCGGATTCTCCGATTGGCAAAAGAGCTGGGTATTGAGACCTATAAAGTGAATGTCAAGGGCCATATGATCCATTATAAGGGGGTAAGTATTGCATCTTTCACGTTGAGATACCTGAAGGTACCACTGAGATTTGGAAATTACTGTCAGTCATTAAGAGGGTTTCATTGAAAGCTTGCTTTTAGTAACCCAGGAAGCACCTGTGAAATATTATTCTATTTCAGCTTACTGGCTGTGGGTTCAATGGTTCTTGTTTGTCTTTGAAAAGTGTTCAGAAAATGGGACTGAACAGCAGTTAAAAAAATTGGGATGTATTTGTCACCTGATTATTGGTTTTGACCATGTCCTATAATGATTTTTTTGCCTGAAATTTGGAAAATACTTGTTCTGAAATAAAAGCCAGATTTAAATAAATAAAAAAACCCTGCTCTTGGATACTACTGAATGATGATAGTAGACAACGGTATTATGGGACTAGTCTGGGAGTAGTAGCACGCATTTGCCCCACCTAAGTAACTAGATTCACATGAGTTCCCTCCTAGTTCCATGGTGTGGGATTTATCTCACAAATGGATGTCTGGAAGCTGAGCATCTAATTTGAGACTCATTGAGATTCACTGTCTATCTTAATGGTAAGAAACAAGCCCTTTCCAGGGCTTTCTGTAAGATTCATGTCTGCCGTGTGGGGCAGTGGGAGGCCAGATGGGTAGGTACTGGTGTGCCTAAAGTGAACTGGAATGAAACCTGTCTTCAGAGCAGATTTCCAGCCCTTGTCTTAGATCCTTAGCTTACCAAATTTTTCTCAGGTCCTAGTCAGCAACTACTGCCAAAGCCAGTTCAGAGAGCTGTAGGGAGAGGGACAAAGAGAGGCCTAAGATTCATAGGTATGAGGTACAATGTCTATCTTTATAACTCACAAACTAATTTACTTTCTAAAGACCATCACTTTTTAATTTTCCTGGTATCCTTTAGTTCTCATACTTCCTAGACTATGGCAGATTGAAGCCTGTATGTCAGAGTTGACATAATTGATAGAAGCAAGGCTATGTGATGGATCCTTAACTGGTCTTATTTCTATTATGTTCCCACTTTTTCTTCCAAGAACTAGAGAAATGCATTCAAGTTACATTCTGGTTCTGAAACCTCTCCTTATTTGGCAGATTCATGCCATGCTTACAAGATAGTCACATCTTAAGTAATTGCACAGCCACTCCATAATACTAAAAAAGTTATTTTACACCACCTGGTGTAAAATTGATGTAATATTACAAGAATTCTACAAGAAACCAGAAGGCTGGACTGATTGGTACCAGCTGAATGTTTGGCCCACTCTAATTTAAGCTCAGACATGGATCTGTTAACATTCTAAAAGGCACTTATCTTCTATATGTCAAATGAAAAGCTCTAGTGGGTTACATGAATTTGAGATCTTAATCCATTTTGACACTAAAGCAGCACCTCTTTTTTTGTCCCACATTACATTACACATGTACTTGCTAATGACCGTGTAATTTTTTAAGGTTTTTTTGAAGTGAAGGCATGTTTCTAAGCAAGAAGGCAGCATTACGAGCTATTCAGCTGGATTATGGACTGTGGATCAGTTCTAGATTTGGCATTGTGGTCCTACCCAGCTAACCTAAGGTTCCCAAGGGAGGCATAGTTATTGGACCAGGGTGACAGCAAAGGGGCTTTAAGAACTCCCAGCATGGACAGACTTAAGCACTGGATAAAAAATAGCGATGCTTTTCCTCCAGTACGTCTGATTCCTCCACATTCTCTTCCCACAAATTGCAGGCTTTTTGCTTTCTTTCCCTAAAGTTTTCCACTGCTGCTTCTCCTTACTCTTTCCTTGAGATACCATGTACTTTGTTTTAGGGATCTGTTGTTGAATCCTCTCTCACATCCCACTTCTACAAGAAGCCTATTGAAAACCATCTGTGCAGTCCTGGTTATTGCCTGGGTTGGTGAGTTCTCAGGCCCTTAGGGCTTGTGTGTTTTACCTACCCACTGCACACTGTTACCATGCTGTGATGGTGAGTTGGCCTGGTAAGGATTTGTCATCTCCTGGCTGTAGATACACTCCTTCATTAAAGATGCTTCAGGAATCTGAGCACCTCTGGTATTTCCTAGATGATAGAAAACACGTTAGCAAAGAGATGGTTTGATATTAAATGATCATTGACCCAGCAGTATGAAGGATGAAAGTGTTCAGCTTCTTGGCCTAATATGCTGTCAGCTGCCAGCTAGCTACTCCCTTTCAGGTTTGAAAAGTATGACTAAAAGTTTCTTCTTGCATCTCATCTGCTATTTCTGTCAGCTGATGGCTGTTGGGGAGTGTGCAGCCAGGTCCAGACAGGAAGGTCTCTTCCCAAGGACATTTCTCCAAAGTTCTGCAATGCTGTGTGGTTTCATCAGAGAGTGTTTTGAGGAAAGGCTAAACATGGTTTTAGATTTTGTTGTAAGAGTTATTCAACATTATATAATTCCCAGCGTCTTCAGATTAAGAGATGTTTGGCCTTTTGTTTGCCATACTAATCTGTGAAGTTTGGCTCCTTATGAAGGTTTCCAGGATGCTGCTTGAAGTGAGTTAAGGGAAAGTGGGGAAACAGTTTATCCTAGCAGCAGAAGCAGCCAAGGGAAAGTGGAAATCCCCAGAGAGATTTCTTGAGCTTCTTTGCTCGGAAAGGAATTTTTCCCATATGTGTATGGAAAAATTCCATGTACTGCAAGCTTTAAAAAACACATTGCTTCATGTGAGCAGGTTTCCTTTGTAGATACGGTTTATTTGAAAAATCCAAATGCGTAACTATTGTTTATCTTTTTTTTGTTTGTTTGTTCATTCTCTCCCACCAGTTAGCATGGTAACGTGGACTGCTTTGATATCAATCAGGAATTTTTTTGTATCCTGTCGTTGTAAATCTCTAACTTCAAACTGTAGATTTGTTACAAGCCTCAGCCGTTCTTTCCAGACAAATTGCTCTGTGGCTACTACCTCATAATTCATCAAGGATGCTTTAGGACTGAGAAAAGGCAAATGTGCTGGAGTTCTGCCTTCCCAAAAGGGGTAGAGAGATAGCTTTCTTTTCTTACAGAGGGCCTTGAGACTCACACTATGCTGCATTTTCACCTTTTCTTTAGTAGCAGACTAGAAAGTAAAGACGTTAGGTCTTTGGCATGGTATTAACCTTCTCATATAACTAGTCCTCTATTATCTCCTTGTGGCACCCAGCTCTGCTATAGGTAACATTAGTAAATAAGGACTGGTTTTGCTTATTTGTTTGCTTATGATTTTCAGAGCAAGGTAAAACTTGACAAAAGATGAGCATTTGTAAGCAATGCTTCTCATTGGCCATCTAGTCTTTTCTTTCCTTCATCTATCCTTAAGGTTAAGAGATTAGGGTGCAGCAGGTATGTCTGTGACTAAATCTATGCAGATTGCCATAAATCTGCAGTTTGGACACAGGAATCGCAGACAGTCCAAGGCACTGCGATGCTGACAAGGCTACTGAGCAGTGAAGGATGCCCACCTGATGGCTCACACTGTAGGGAGCCACTATTCAAGCTGCATGCACTGTGCATGGGCCCAAGGGCAATGGTAATCCCTGTTCTGGGGTGCAAAAGATCGTCCTCCTGTGCTTCCTGATGTGTAGCTTGTCCTCAGCACAGCAGGCAGGAGCCAGACTTGCCTTTCTCAAGATAACAAAGTTGTCTGTCTCTCTTGCACTAATTGAACTTGGTGTAGTGTTAAAGCTGGGGCGGATTGGGCTTGATTCCTATAGTTAAAATTATAAGCCATAGCATAGCCCTGGGCAGACCTTGTAGAGCAAATCTCTTCCTGCTGCCTTCTTTCTAACCACTAAGTGTGGTGCATGCACATAATGTTTCCTTTGGATTGGTGTGGGGTAACTAATCCAGGCAGGCAGCAGGACTCAAATCTGAGGTCTGCAGGAAAGCATTTGACGCACCAGGAAATGAAAAAAAAAGTTAGATAACTCTGTGGGTCAGGCAAGCAGCCTTGTATGAGCGTGGGAACGAAGCCAGTAGGTTATTTGCCTTTCAGTTAAGAAAACAGTAATTCTTAAAATAATACAACCAGAAGAGTATAAATTTGTTTAAAAATGAAATATTGCAAGACCTGGCCTGCTTGTGGTGATCTGCTCAGTGAAACATGCAGCCAGAGCTCCTCTGCCTAGTAGGGAGACAATATTTTAAGACAAATGAATAATTTACCAGCCCCAAGTCATTTGGGCTAGATTTATTCCCTGTTGTGGAAATACTTGTTCAAGAAAGAGGGTTGAAAAACTGATATGGCTAAGGCTCATTTGGCTCACACTATCTGATGGGCAAAGGGAATTTCTCTCCTGGAATTTGGTATAATTGGGCTTTCCTCTGATCAGCTCCCACCTTTTATAGGTCCAGCCCCCCTGCACAAGAAGTTAGTGTGTCTGTGAACTATTTCAGGCTCTCTGAATTCAGGCTCAGCCTCTTCCAGATCTTTTAGCACTGTTGTATTTTTCCAGCTTGTCCTCCCTTTGGTCTCCAGCCACACTGAAGTTACTGGGTTTTTTGCATGCAGAAGAGAGCAACAAATGACACAGCTTTAGACTGTCATTTGTCACTTGGTATTTCATCATTCTCAGGGGATAAAATATGTTTTCCCATTGATCTTCCTGAGCTATGCCATTGATCAAAGATGTGAGCTTAATAATATTTTCAGATCAGTAATGAAAGAGTTCTTTTTTCAAATAGCAGATAAATGAGTATCCAATGTGATAAGTGTCATAACAATGGCTGAGACTGTAAGATTTCTTGATCACTCCTTGGCAGTTTGTGGTCATGGTGGTCTACAGATAGTATAGAGGTAGAAAAGTTGCAGGAAAATATTAGGTAGCCAGGCAGTGGGCAAGTTCTCTCACCAGTTGCCCCAGTTGCAGCAATCAGGATAGTTCAGGGGGTTTCTCAGCCTATAGGTGTTGAACACAGTAGAGTTAATGCCACAGTAGAGTTAATGCTGGGGGTTGGAAAAGCTGTTTTGGTGCAAACCTCATCATAGTGTTTCTGAAAGAAACACTATTTTTTTTTCCAGCAATATAAGGAATAGGTTTGGCTGAAAATGAGAGGAGAAGATGAGCCGTATAAGTTACTTCTTTTTACTTTCTTTTTAAAGAAGTGCTTCTTTTTTTTTTTTGAGTTAAATAAACTGAGGATAGGAGAGGTGTTTGCAAGTGAGACCACTCAGTACAAACACAGTCTGTTGAAAAGAGGTATCACTGAACGGTGAAAAACTGGGAAGTTTTTGCTGCTGTTTCTGAACAGTGGGATTACCTTTTCTCTTTATCTCCTTTCAGTATCAACATGGCAGAACTGCAGTAATAATTTCTCTCCACCTGTTGTCAGGTGGCCTGACAGCATTGCACCTCATCTCTGTTTAAGGGCAGGATTATTGGTAACAGCAACAGCATGTCAAGGAAGACACATTCCAGGCACCTGTGTTCCTGACCAGAATAAAAAGTCTAGCAATAAATGAACTTTGAAGGAACAGCATTTGATGATCTTTTTGAAACACAAGATGTTGTGAAATAAGAAGAAAATAATATGCAGTATATTACTGCATTGTATCTGGATTTCCCTGTTTGATACAGCATTGATTTATGACAGTAAAATTTATAGCATGCAGTATATCCTTTCACATGTGTTTTTCGGTCCTCTTTTCCTTGTCTGACCACACAGTGCTCCAAACTGACAGTGAGAAATTGTGCTCAAGAAGAAGGAGGAGGCAGTGTTGTGTGGAGGATTCTCTTGCTGGTAGTTTATAGGAACATGTTCTCTGCTCTTGCCATGGCAGGTGTGTTTTGCATACACACGTGCACCTGGAGAAGGCTGAAGTAGCATCCCCCACCCACCTTCCTTCAATGTAACTCTAAGAATTAAATGGTGATAAAAGAGAGAAAGAAAAAAGCATGTGGCACACAACATTAAGATTATATAGCCAGAAATCCAGAAGTAACCAACAACTCCAGACTCATCCTGCTGACTTTAAAACTCAATGTTTGTTGGAAATTAAAAAAACCCACCTTTAAGCACTTGGATCTCAAGCTGAACTAAGTGTTGAGATTGCACCCTTGTGCTTTCCCTGGCCCAGAGCAGAGGTTACTGTATCTAAACTGACCAGGAGAGTGTGATTGCTGCTGCCCTCACTGAAGATGGTGAGGAGATACAGCACAGAGTGGGCCAAGGGCCTAGACAGTTGCCAGAGCTGGGGCACCACTGCAGCCATCCTCTGGGGAGGGAGAGACCAAGCGGTGTTTGCCATAGCAAGACTTCTGTCCCTTACCCATGTACCTTTGTCTTCTTCATTGTACCTGCCCTGGGGATGACAAAAGTTGACCAAAATGTGGGATTTTGGATTTTTTATTGCTTTTGCCAAATCTGAAAGCTCACTGTGGTCTCTGAGTTTCACCTTGCACTTTTTATCTTTGTTATCATCTTTGCAGAAAATTTTCTGAAGACTATCAGAAATACATGTTATGTACACACATATGCACAATTACCAGTAGGGAAGACCAATGAATTCTCTCTTGCCAACCATGGGGAAGGCGCATTTGGCTCCTACTTCATGTCACCCTGTCCCTGACTCACCACCTCATGCATTTACAGCACTGAAGCCTCTTGTTTGGTCTGTGACTCCCACCTGCCTGGTGTGATGGGCTGGCATGATATACATTGCACTGAGAAGCACATTGCACCCTGCTTAGCACCACAGCTCCTACCTGTCATGGTTCATCATGTCTGCTGTATCCTGACATGTGACCTCATGCAAACTTTTGACACACCTGGAAGAGCAAACATTAAAAATGTCTGATGAGAAATTTGCCATTGACTTACGTGGAGGAAGATTCAAGGCATTTTAACAGGAGAAAATGTTGCCTGCTCATCCAGTCCTCTTTCAGATTAAAGTTATCACAAAGAACCAGCTGCTGTTAGATTGTTTCGCTTATCATTATATCACAGGATTATCTGAGACAGTCTGCATTTCTGTTGCAGCAATGTGTCATGCACATTGTAAGTCCTGATACCGTTTTTGCAAGTCTACAAAATTTTTCTTGCTGCAACCCAAAACTTTCTTTTTGGCATTTTAAATTTTTTCTTTTTTTTTTTTTTTTTCTTTCTTTTTTTTTTACCCTTCATTTCTCCCAAGGTACTTGAGGTACATTTGCTTTCTATAGATGAGGTGTACCATAAATGTGTTTACATAGTTTAAAATTTAAAATGTGTGCAGTTTTGTACCCATGCAAATTTTAGGATACACATTTCATCAGGTAGACAAGCATTAAGTTCATTCATGTATAACCATGAAGAATGTTTAGGAACAAGGAATGTTACCTCCTTGACCATTGCTTGAGTCTTCTTAACACAGAGTTTGTCAGCCTGCTTAGTAAAAGGGTAACCCTCCTCATCCTTTCCAAAGGAAAAAAATAAACAAAATGTTATTGTCCTTTTTAATGTCAACCCAACAGAATTTTACACTCGTGCTTAGCTTCATACATTGCATTGCTTACCTGCATATGCAGGGAAAAAAAAAGGAAGCGGAAAACAAAACAAAAGCTAGGTCTTCTGGGGCAAAAGGTCAACCATGTGATGACTGAGAATTTTGTGTTCTTGAGTAATGAAGATATGCTCTGTTGTCTTTAAATTGCTTTTATCTTATGTGTATTTTAGGGAAAGACATGCTATTTCACAGGTATTTCTCCTTCAACATGGAATCCCTTAGTTTATTTGGATTACAATAACTTCTGGAGGACCATGGACAAGCTTGGAAAAGAGGTAGGCTGTGTAAATTGCATCTATTTCCTACAATGCTCATGTCACCATGAGTAAATCTGATTTTGTTTTGTTTCTGGCTTCTTTAATATATATATATACATATATAAAAGCATCCATCAGGAAAGATATCTATGTTCTGCAGGAACTATAAGGAATAACATGGCTCCCTCACTGAGGGTGTTGGCCTAGATGACCTTTAAATGTCCCTTCCAACCCAAACCATTCTATGATTCTACAAGAGTATAAAAAAAGATCTGGAAGTGTCTAAGATATTTGAAAAACATGAGGTTGAACCTCATTTTTATGTACTTTCTTCTGCCAGGGAAAAAACATTCCACAAGTTGGGAGATGAGAAGAGTTTTTCCCCTTCCCCTGTGACAGACTTTTTGAGTAAGGATGACTCTTTTTTTTGTAGCTGCCCAAGCTTAGCTCCAGTTTGGCTTCAGAGTAATCTTATTTCTAAAATTCTTAAATAATAAATGCCTTTAAAAGTCAAGCAGTACACCTGCAGATCTTCCTGTGTGCAAAAGTAGTCTTTGGAGCATCATGCTGTCTTTTCAATATTTACCAGTTGCTTTATAATCTGGCTAAAAACCAGGGGTCCTACTTTACAATAACCTCTAAGAATGACTAACTGTATTCCTGCAAAGTTCATTGGATTTATGTGGTTTTGCAGAACTACATTTGTGCATGGGAGTACACATTTTTTTGTCAATTAATACATATTTTTTAAAGATTCAAATATACAATAGTATCCTCACATGTAATGGTATGTACACGCAATGGATTATTATTGAGAATTTAACTGTCTATAAGTAATTTAATCGTATCTAGACATTTTTGCTCCCTTTGTAGTTAACAGAGAGACATAGGAGCCTTTGGATACCCACCTTGGGAACTGATGGAATCTCTGACGGGAGAAAGAATTTTCTCTCAGCTGTCAGAGGACACGAAGACAACTCAATTAGAATAGACATCTCGCTTCTGGATGACTAAAGGCCAGATGAGTCCCAATATAAGGATATAGTTCATTGGTCAAACAGCCAGATTTGGTGATCATGGTACGATTCATGGCCAAAGGTGTGAACAGAAACAATTTCATTTAGTAAATTTATTCCAAATTTACAGCCATATGAAGGGGACCTAAGCAACTTCTGGCCAGCATATCATTCAACTCTGTGCTACTTGTTAGTATCTATGACTAGGCAATGATATAGTACCGAATAATTTCTTGAATATTTTGCCTCTGTCTCCAGATTCCTCCCGAAGCACCATGGAATGCTCCACATGCTGAAGAATGGGACAAAATGACCATGAAAGAGCTGATAAATAAGATTTGCTGGACCAAGTACATAACTCTTTATTCACTTTGAAATCTAGCTGCAGAATTATAGCAGCTCTCTGGCAAATTCAGGCCAAGTACAACTGGGGTACAGGCAGTGAGAGAGCAGGAGGCATTTGAGATGAGGCTGGTCCCTGTGATGAGCTGTTTTCAGGCAGTGGGTGGGTGCCTGTGTGGGACAAGGTGGTATGGCACAGCTTGGGTTGGCTGGCAGGTGGGATTGAAGATGCTGGGGATACCTGGGGTTTGCCTCAGCAGGCCCATGCACACTGGAGTGACAGCATGGGCTCTTCCCACCATGCTTTCATTTCACTCAGTCGGAGAAAGTGTGCTCACTCGGAGTATGTGTTTAGGAAAAGCAACATGTAAATAAAATTCTGCTTTTTAGGCATGAATAAAGGTCACTTGCAGGATCAGAAATGAAGGCAGAAGGAGATGAGGCAGCTTCCACAACCCCACCACAGGCTGAGGTGTGATGTCCTCTGACTCTCATCAGTGTCCTCTCCTGTGCAGTTATCATACATGTCTGCGTAAGCTGCATTGCACATACCATGGAGTAGGCAGGTGCTGCTGGCACAAGTGGAGAGAGCACACCATGGTAGAGGGCAGCTGCTTTCTAGTGGTTGCTCAGTGGGGCAGCATGAGATCTAAGGAAAGGGAAGTGAGCAGCTGCTGGCTCTGGAAGCTCTGAGGAAGTTCAAATGCTGCTGCTTGTTTCAGCAGTAATGCCTGCTGGGCCTCCAAAACCCTTGGAAGGAAACAAAGCAGCTGAGGCAACCTTTCTTGTTGTCTTTCACTTCCCTGTCTGTTTTGTGCCTGAGCCTGGCCAGGAGCTGCACTTGCTCAGCTCTGCCCATTGCAGGGCACACTGCTCCTGGGAAGCCGTCCTTAAAATGCCAGCAAGCTGTCTTGGGCCTCTTTGCCCTACAGGGTAGTTTCCCATGAGATGCTGCCAATCAGGTCCTTGAGGAGGGAAAAATCATCTTTTCCAAAACCCAGGGTTGCAATTACACTGTTTTTCTCTAAAGTCCACAGTCTCATGGCCACTGCAGCCAAGGCTGCCCTTCACCTTTGCATCAGCTAACAGGTCTTTTTTGCTTGTGAGTAACAAGTCCAACAAAGCATCAACCCTAGTTGGTAAGAAGAGAGCCCAAGGTGTTTTATCACCTAGAAAATGGCCAGTGTGTTTTATATGTCCATGAGGGACTACACTATACAAATAAAAAGAAGGAACAGTGTTCACTATCAGGTAATGACAACTAGAAATAGTCTTTATTTCCTTTTCTTTTTCAATTAATTCTCTTTATAATGCAAAAAGAAGTGTGATTCTATAAGCACTTGTGTACCTGCTTGTTGTGCCAGCCCCTGTGCTACTGTGTAATGCTCTCCTTCCTTGTAGTCAGCATCTTTTATTTATGTGGCTGTGCTCTGTTTGCCCTTTCGGTCGTTCTGTTTGCACTCCTGACAAAAACTTGCAGCTTGAATTTTATTTTTCTGGCTAAAATCTTGCTCCATCTCCATGTGATGCAAGGTACAGCCTTTTGGATTTTCTCTTGCTCTCCTGAAGCATTGTAGGTTTTTTTACGATTAGTTTTATGAGCCATTTGCCTATAAACTCAGTTACTTTGAACTACTCTTGCAAGTGCACTGTCTCTTTCTTTTCTAGTTTTTACCATTCCTCTTTGTCAGGAAGCTGGTGGGGTATAAGCAGAACTAGGTTTATAATGATCTCTACTGTAACATGCTTCTCTGCAAAACTGCTTCTACTGACAATGGTTTTGTGGCACTCCAGGTTTAATGGATGTGCTCACCTGAAGTACATTCAAAAATTTGGTAAAAAGCCATTTTAGATCTTCAAGCCAGATTTTTCTACACATAGTTAAAAAATGTAGTGCCCTAAACAGGAAAGCTCTTCTGCAGCATTTTCTCTGTGACTTGGGTGAAGATTATATAAGAAGATTTGTTTTTCATGTGTCACAGATCAGCATCTACTGGTCCTGGGGACTCCCTTCACATTTCTCAGGCCTGAGAGTCTGCTACAGCTGTTTAGTGTCTTGGTATTTTCAGGATTGTGACAGAGGGTTCTTGCATGCAGGAGGTTTTCCTATCCTGGCTAATCAAATAGATTAGCCTCACACCCAGAGAAATGAGATTATAGAAGTTTATAAATTACATGGTTTTGCCCATATAACTTGCAGAGTTCCTTCCTTTAGGAGATGATTATAAATTCATGTTGTTTTATGAATCTGCATCCAAGTCAAAGACCTTTCACCTGCTTTGCAAAATGATCTCAGTTCTCTTTGCAATCTGTAGCCACGGATGAAAGAAATGTGAATAGACAGATCCTGTTTCCTGCTGCTGTAACTCTGTTTAGTTCAGAGGACCTGTGGTAGATAACTGACCTTCCCCTGTGTTAATGACAATGATTGCCAGTTTGGTTTCTCTGGGTTATTTATCAGGTCTAATTCTTAAGTTTCACAAAAGGTCTGTGAAGCAGTGTTACATGGGAGATGAGGAATGTCTTGGCCATGTGACTAGTTTTGTCCTTTGGGACCCATCAGACCTTGGAAATGATGTGCTCAATTGGCTCCTTGTGGAGGAAAAATGCAGAAAAGTTTTACTAACTGGTCACCAAATGCATTTTCCTGCTGAGAAAAAACATTTGTTCTGAGGAAAGGAATAGCAGCTAGGAAACTATTTAAAGAAACAACTAAAGTGAAATCAGGGTAAATGCTTTGGAAGGGAGAGAAGTGCTGATTTAAACCTATTGAAACAGTCTTGCTATGGACTAAAAAATGAGACAGATATAAATCACCTTGGTTTTTCTGACTTTGGGAAAGCAGCCCTTATCAAGAATAACAAAGCAGTCAGGAAGTCACATTTACTCACTGCCTGTTTCTGCTTCTGTGTCTCATGCAGAGCTGTTAAAGAATTTGCCACCTTCTTTGTGAATGTCAATGTTACGTCTGAGCCTCATGAAGTCTCTGCTCTCTGGTTCCTGTGGTATGTGAGGCAGTGTGGGGGCACAGCCAGGATTTTCTCTATCACCAATGGGGGCCAGGTACAAAATGTCTCGTGTTCTTCCTCCTCTCTTGAAACCATAAAGAGCAAAGCCCTGCAATTAATGAAAAGAGGGTGAAGCACCAAGTGCATATGGCACTGGAGATGTTCTTGTGGGGTGGAATAGCTTTCTCAACTAACTCTGCACAATGGGGAATTTTATTGGCTACACTTTGGGATAATTTGAGACAATTTAATGAATTGTTTTCTCCTCCATTCACTTCAGCACAGTCCTCTTCTTGCTGTTTTGTTGCTTTTTTTGCCAGTTTGTTTTCTATGGGTTACTTAACTCATTTGAATGTTTTCAAGAGTTCAAAGTAGGTGTACTTCAGAGTGAAATACATTTTTTTTTTTTTGCATTTAAGGCTCTAATGAGTTGGAAGTAAACAGCAAAAGGCCCTTCATTCTTGGCACAGTTCACATGGCAGCATGTTTTATGAGCTGCTTCAGACTGTTTGTTGCCTTGGTTGTGGCGGGTTCCTGGTAGCCTACAGAACATCATGGTTTTCATGTAATTGTTCTGGATGAAGTTTCAGAAAAGGGGAGAGTGGGATGTCAAAGTAATTTGGCTGTATTATGTTGGCACCGTTTACTAGCCTTCTACCTTAGTTAACTCAGCCTCAGAAAGCACGCACAGCATTTCACAATTAAGCTGTCAAAAGCAAAAGTAGGGAGAGTACCAAACCCTTCCAAATGTGCTGGGATAGGGAGACATTAAGAGAAGTTGCCTGGAGAGATGCGAAGTCTCCATCAGCATCTCTCCATTGGGATGAAAACAGACAACCATGTGTCAGGAAGGATGTAAATAGAACTAATTCTACCCTGAGCTAGGAGCAAGACCTAAGAGCCTTCCTCCTTAGATGCCCCTCAGCCACATTTGCAGTCCCACATCAGCAATGGCTAGATGTTGCAGCAAGAATTAAAAATAAAATTAATCCCAAGATAGTAGTAGCTAAACAAGATGTGGAGAGGGGAAAGCAATCCTGGGAAGAGCACTTCCTTTTCTTTGTGCTTGGATGGGGCAAGCTGTTTTGGCTTCAAACCATCCTTCCCTCCCCTCAGTCAAAATCTGTTGAGCAAAACCACTAAGGATTTCTGACTTAGTGGCCATGATGAGTATTATAAAACTTCTTCAGGCAGCCATTTCAGTCTTTTCAGCACAAGACTTTCCTCCCTGCCAGTACCAGCATCTTATATGTAAAAGCGAGCTGCTTGATAAAACACTGGCAGCTGGTAGATGAAAGAGGGTTAGCGCTTCCCCTGAGCCTCTGCACAGACATTGCGATGAAGCACATGTCACAGATGGTGCTTTTTTCCAGACAGCAGTGTCTTTGTGTCTTCCCAGGAACAGATAAAGCACATTGCCTTCTGCACTTGAGGCCAGACCCAGTTAAAGATCTGTCTTACTTCTGGGCTGGTGCAGGCTTTTTCTGTACAGATGCAACTTGATGTCTTTGTTACACATGAGGGTTTTGGTAGCACAGTTGTAGGTGAAATACTCAAAACCTCTTTTTAATGAAGTGGTATGTTTATACTAGCTAAAATATGTGAATTATATGTGTATGTTCTGCAGGCTTCAAGAATCTTTAAGCCAGCTGGTTGAGGAAGCCATTGCAAAAGGGGTTTAGACAGTTATCCCCACCAAGGCTCAGGTTTATGCACTCACTCTTCTGAAAGTCTGGGCCTCTTTATTCACCCTTAGGACTTGCAGATTTGGCCTGGAATTTCTTGATTAAGAGCCAAAGTCATACTCAATGTCATTCTGATTAATGCTGATGATTTTTTGTTTGTGTTTCTTTTCTGTTTGTTTTTTAGGAGAGGAAGTTTAAAGGAGGTTCTGGTCAGATATCGGAGAAAATAATGGAACGCCTCAAAGGCAGAGTTAAACTGGAGAGACCTGTGGTCCGTATTGATCAGACAGGTGATAATGTCATTGTGGAGACTTTAAACCATGAGATATATGAGGTAATTTGATCAGAGTAAAAGAGTATGCATTTAAGGGGGAATACATCTGCTGTTGCTCTTAGCTAGATGTAATCAGGAAGTACCCATTTGTGTGGGTCTATTTCTCATACTATGTCGACTCTCTGTGAAGCCTGCTTTACAGATTTATTTATGACTGGGTCTCTTCTTGGTGTTCTGCTAGTTAGTTTCTGTCATTACTCGGCCCTTCTCTGCCTTAACTTTTTCTGTGATTGTATATTTTTACATTTTAGTTATACATTGACACCATTTCAAAGAAAGGAAAAGTAACATTCCTTTTAGTTAAAAATGTCATTTCAAAAAAGACAAAAACAAACAACAAAAACAAACAAGCAAACAAACAAAAAACAATGGAAAAAAAAAAAAAAAAAAAAGACAACAAACATTTCAAATGCCTTTAGTAAGATACTGCCTCTGCGCAGCAGTGCTGTGAAATGTTCCGTAAGTATATGATTATCTGCAGTGGCACCCACGGGGCAGCAGCTCCCTTCTGTAGGGAGAGCCCAGCCTGCCATGGGAGTTTGTGCAGGACCATCACAGTCTACAAGACTCCAGTCACACCAGTGACAGTAGTTGGAGGATATTTAGAGAAGGCTAGCAGAAAGGGAAGAGGCTGCATGGCAGAGAAGCCCATCTATGGATGTCCTGCATGGGGGATTCTCTCCCCCCCCTAAGGATTTTTAAACACCAGAGTTAAACCACTGGCCTCTCCCTGCTTGCTTTCTGAGTGACAGCCAAGTCAGAGGAGATGGGATTCCTTCACTCAGCAACCCCACCAGTATGAGAGTACCTGAGTGCAGCAGGATCTCTTGTGATATAGTGTTACCCTGAGCCCTGAAGCATAGCATCCTCCATTGCTCCAGTCAGACACAGGGCCTGTGAGAGGGATAGAACGTGTCCTTGAAAGCTCAAATTGCCATCAGTGTTGCTTATCCTGAGGTAGTATCATGAACATGCACAAACGTAATTTTTTGTTTGTTTGTTTTTTAACAGCTTTATTTTGAACAAATATGGGTCATATTTTCCTGAGTATGATAAAAGGCAGTTTTAGCTATTCCATAAGATCTCTCTTGTCCCATTTCCCCACCTGTGTCCACCCAAGTTTCAACTCTGGTCCTGTGGTGTCCAGAAAGCTGTCAAGAGTCATCTAATCACAAACCAACATGTTTTTCCCAGCTCCTTTTTCTGAAGTGGCAGAATTATTTTGGTCACTTGGAAATATCTGTGTGGGAAAATCAAGTACCAAAGTCAGGTGTGGGAAAGCTGCAAGCAGCTAATAAGAGTGTTTTTCAGATGTGTTCTGCGGGGCAAGCGCAGTGAGAGGCAGCACCTTGCCTGTACTGATTGTGTTTTATGTTTCAGGGCAAGTATGTGATCAGTGCTATCCCTCCAATCCTGACAATGAAGATTCATTTCAAACCAGAACTGCCAGCGAAGAGAAACCAGTTAATTACGCGTCTGCCTATGGGGTGTGTCATAAAATGCATGATGTACTACAGGGAAGCCTTCTGGGAGAGGAAGGGTATGTGGGGAAAGTGAAGGACTTGGGAGCCCCATGCTACGTGAATTTTGAAGCTCTGCTGTCTGTCAGGGAATAAATCCAAGCAAGGGGTTAAATGTGCGAAACCCCAAAACCAAGCACACAGAAAAGTGACAGGTAAAGCTCCATAGAAAGGAGAGCTCTTCCTCCAAGCCTGACTGCATGCCCTGTCCCAAAGATGAGTCCAGACTCAATATGATCCTGAATCTCACTGTTGCTAGCTGAGGAGGGATGACTGAGAGAATAAGCAAGGTTTTCCTGGGTAGCGTTGCTGGAACCTGCACTGTGCAGAAGCAGTGACCCTGCAGCAGGAGATCCCTCCTTCTGCCTGCCAGGGACAGAATTAAGGCAGCCAAAGAGAATTTAGAGCAGATGACAAGGAGGTCTTAAGGTGTAAGCAAGACCTTACCCTGATTTTAATCCTCTGTTCTACATACTTGATATCTCAGAGGACCAAGATAGCTTTTTGTTTAACCCAAGATATTTTAACCATGTACTGCAACATCATGTGCTTCTCAGCTTTAACTGATACCATTTCCATAACTATTTGTATGAGCTGATTAGTTTCCACCTCCTGTGTAACAATACTGAGAGTTGCACTGGATGAGAATGTTTCTTAATCAAAAGAATATAATTTTGCACGTTTCAGGGCATAAACCAGCCATTGAGATAAGAAAGAAATATAGGGAGGTTTATACATTGTTATCTAGATGGGATTTTTTGTGTTTACATCTTAAACATGTAGTGATGTGATACTAGATTAGATGGCCCATGTTTATGCTGCATTACTGTTAAAAGACACCATTCCTGACAGTTTTATCATCAACAAAATCAATACAGGGTGTCAGTTTGATCTTGCAGTGACCAGATGTAATTACACTGGGTTTTGTTGCTGCTGTTGTTGTTTTGGCCAAAGTTACTCATGGAATCAACCATCGTAGTTCTTGCTAGATCCATTTATTTTTAATGTTTATTGCCCACAACATAAAAGGCCAAAGGGACTTGCAACAATCCACAGAAAATCCTCACTAAGTAATAATGGAATTTAAATATGACTTCTATAAGTCTGTGTACAAAATTTCCCAGAGTCAGAGGGAAAAGAGGAGAGACTTACAAAAACACTTCAGTAATGTAGGTACTAGTGGCGATGGAGGAATTACTGTGGAATTTCTTTTATGGATAATTTTCCGTGCTCATTTCTATCAGAAACTGTGATCATCATCAAGTTTCTCTAACAATCATTTTGTTTTCTTTCCCCCCCTTAGGTTACTGTGGTTCCTTCATCATTGAGGATGAAGAGTCTCCAATTGGAATAACTATAGATGACACGAAGCCTGATGGAACTGTCCCTGCCATTATGGGGTGAAGAGCTTCTAGCTCATACTTACAGATGTGTATTTCTTTTTGTATGAAGGAGACAAAGGAGGAGGATGGGGGAAATGGCTGGGTTACATCAGTGGTGTCCACTCCCACCGGCTTCATAGATGGAGGAGAGCACTTCTGACAAGCCCTTTGTGACTGTAGTCCATACAGGCTTTTAGGTGAAGCTTCTGCTACAAATAGAGTAATACAAAGGAGATGGTTGGGCAGGAGTTGCTGGATTCAGCCATAGTTCATTTTAAGCATTCAGTTAATGTTTAGAGTGTTTTTAGCAATAAAACCCTTTCTTACCTACCTTTGTGAGCCTGTATATGGCTTATGCTGGGCCTTGTATTTAGCACCTGGGCCAAAATGAAAATGCCAAGAAATACTCATTTGCCCCCTGTCCCCATTGAGATGAGGTAGGACAGCAGACATCAGCTGGTGGTTGAGCAGGGCAGCAGCTGTGCAGTGAAGATACCGCGATTCTGAAGAAACTGCCAAGTAAAAAAGGTTGTAGTTTGGACAAACAGATGGGAAAATATGTAACAGCATTGACTAGCTTTTAAAATAGGTTAAGCTAGAATGAACAGTCTTTACGAATGTTTCCACTGTAATCTGAGGCAAGACTGCTAAAAAAAAGGCCAATATAAATGTCAGACAACTACTTAAGTATCTGGCAAGGAAAGTTTGCCACTTCTACTGAACTGTACATGTTTATGGGCATGTTCAAGGCTTAAAAACTTCCATGACCTGAGAGCAATAAGCCTTCACCAAACCTCCCATGGGAAACAGTTTCCTGCTTTCTCCTTGTGGATTTATGCAACTTTCTGAAAGAGTGCAGGGATATACTTCATCCCCTGGGTATTTCCAATAAGGTCAGATTAACTAATCAGCAAATCTTTTTCCTTCAAGCTGAATAAATATTAATCCCAGTTCTTATGGGACTGGTCCATGACACTGTACAGTGCTTGTCAGAGCAGCAGGCTTACATCATTTATGAACACCAAATGACACAGGCAGTGGTATGGCCAGCTGTCTGTGAGACTTCAAAAGCTCAAGAAAGCTCAGTATCTCAGTCCTTTTGGATAAGACCTAGGTATAAGAGGGTACCTACTGCAGGCTAGTTTACTGGACGCTCTCATCTCTCTGCCAGTTTGGGTATAACTTTGTTTTCACAGAGCAAAATTAGGCCAGTGCTGTGAAAACACACTTGCAACCTGCAACTTTCTCATCTGGTAGCTGCGAGGCAGTCCTCTGTGCCTGCTCCCCTGGGAGTGTATGTTCTTCCTTTCAGTTAGCTCCACAGGCCTCTCACCTGTGTGACCTATAATTATTAAGTAATGAGGTACGATGAAAAAAATGTCAAGACCATTACATACTGGTAAAGTGATTTGCCCATCTTTTTTTAGAGTTGTTTCAACCAAGAGCTTGCAAATCAGCTGGAGTGCTGACACTGCATGATATTTATATGCCATATTTTTCTTTTCAGTTTTATCCTTACCAGAAAGGCTGTTAAACTGGCCCATCTCAGTAAGGAAGAGAGGTAAGGGTTCAGAAACTGTAAATAATTCAGAATAAGTCAGTCCTTTGTGATGCTTCCCCACGGGAATATGTCTGTGCATATGCATGTATACACATGCTCAGTGCAACTACCAATACTGAAAATGGGGGCAAAATTTGAGCTTTTAGCCAAGACACTAATGCTAGTATCCATCCAGTTATGGATATTTCTGAGTTTCCAAGTCCTGCCCACTCTGGCATGTTATAATTTAGCAGCTCTGTGTCTTTATGTGAACTGAGAAGATTTTTTCCGAAGACATTCTCAGACTGCATCCCCACCGAATGATGCTTCACCCAAGGAATACAGGGAGTGCTGATATGCTTAGTTTTGGGTGTCCTTCACATTCGGACATTTTAAACTTCTGTGTTTATGGTTCTCAATTAGTCTGTGAAAAGAACAAGCAGTACTTTCTAAATGTGATTTTTGGTACACACATAAGTGAAAGAGGAGTTCTGCTTAGGGATATGAGTAGTGTTTTCCAGCTCATGTTTTGTTCTCAGCTATAGTGAATCTGTAGAGATTTCATTGATTTATATTGCTTTTCTTCTGTTCTTACACCAGTGAACATGAGAATGGATTGGCTCTTCATGCTAAAATAACTGTACAAATATTTGTTTTTTCAGATCTTATTGTCAAATTCAACCTTTATTTCCCATTCCCTGGGTCCATTTTGGATGTTGCATTTAGGCATCAGCATTTGAAATATGTATGTTTAGATAAGAACTCGAAATCAGATCTAAAAACAAAGCCAAACCCCCCTCTTTTTCCAGTGTATTGCAATAAATGTGAATTTATTTTCTTTTATAAGAAGGGCAATAGCTGAGAGTGGTTTTTCCATCTTTTTTTTTTTCCTGACTGATTTTATTTTCCTGTAGGAAGAAGAAGATCTGTGAGGCATACGCTAAGGCAATGGGGATGGAAGAGGCTTTACATGTAAGAAATGAATGCCTGTTTTCACCTCTGTTGTACAGTAATGTTGATTCTTTGTTCTGGAGGATGAAATCAAAATTCCTGGTACCTAAAACATGTACCTAAAATTGAATGTTGTGCCATACAATCTGTACTCCGGAGGGGAGGGCAGCATCATCTAGTACAGGAAGAAAAGAACTGCCAGTCGCACTCTTTATAAGAAGGTAGTACATGGTTTTGTTTGTCCTATTATTTCCCCATGGGAGGCTAGTGCTTCTGTACAAGTGCAGAGATTTGTTTTGTGTGGATGGATAGCATTATCTGGATGACATGGCACTCCTTAGCCTGTTTTTTCCCTCATCAAAGGAAAATTGTTTTTTAATTTCCAGTTTCTCTGCCACTGTTTCACTCTCTAATGTTTGCTAATACTTACAGCCTGTGCATTATGAAGAAAAGAACTGGAGCATGGAGCAATATTCAGGGGGTTGTTATACAGCCTACTTCCCACCAGGCATAATGTATTCTTACGGAAGGTAAACCAGAGAATGCTTTGCTAATTTACATTTCTTAGCTCGTGTACAATGGTATATCTTATGCAACAAATTTATGGTATATGTACTATACTGGAGGAGCTCCAACCCTCTTTCCACTCCCCTACTGCTCAGCTAATAGGGAACTTGCTATTGACTTTAGTAAGAGCAGAGCTTCTCTTCTGACTTTCAGGGAAACAAAACACAGTCACAAAGAGACTTGGTAGAGCCAGGGAACCTTTCCCCACTAGGTTACTTACAGATTTGCAGTAGAACCCGTTAAGGCTTTCTAACACCTTACAACTTGGACTGATGAAGTCTCCACTGACTCTGTGGGTGGAGCACCGGGGTCTGGTGAAGCCCAGTGAGTCACATCGAGAGGGGAAGACACAAAACCCTTACATGAAAACTCATTCTCTCCTCCCATCAAAGCCTCCCATGCCTTCCTCATGCAGAATTGCTGTATTCCTAAAGGAATGTGTTAGATAAAACTGTTTAATACCAGGTATATTACTGGGAAGTCTATGGAAGGCATAAACTATGTAACGCATCACAGTGACACAGAGTAAACTCCTTAGCATGTCCCTCATGGAGTCACACCCTGCCTCTGTGTCCAGACGCGAGTAGGAAGGAAGTCATCCCACTCTCAGACTCTGTTGTAATTTATCTGAACACTTGGGTAGTGATGGGTGAGACCTCTGACCTGGGGAAGCTAGTGTCAGGCAGACAGGGAAAACCTAACTGGGGGTTAGACGGGAGCCCTTAGAGCAAGCACACCTCCTATGGGAAAGGTTAAAGGTCGTTAACTGTGGATGGATTGACTGGGATTCATGTGCAGCTTCACATGGCTGAAGGGCTGGCTTGTATGACCCTGTGGGGTGAATACAACTCCCTGAATGCTGAGGTCTTCAGCTGCCTTTCTCTTTTGGCAGGACTTCCAGACAAACAAGTCCAGCCTTCAAACAGAAGCTGGTATTAGTGACCCATCAGTGCAAAAACATTCACATCCCATTGTAATGGCAGGATAACAACAACACTGCATGCATAAGACGTAAATCTATGTCAGCTGCACTGCTTTTCTGGTGGCTGTTAGGATTAGCCCTTATTCCAGCACTAAAATAAGGGTCATATTATTTTGCATGGAAAATGAGCACACAGATTTATGCCTTATATTCCCTGTCTCTCAGATCTTCAGTTTTGTGTACAGAAGCAAGTAGGTGGTCCTGCAGGGACAGCTTATTGCACTGCGCTCTCCAGCAGTTCTGGAGAACTGAAGTTGAACGCACCATCAAAGCCCATAATTTGCTTTTAGAAGGATCATGGCCTTCCTGTTACTTGTCATCTGACATTCTCCTGGGTTTTTTTGAAGGATCATTCGCCAGCCCATTGACAGAATCTACTTTGCTGGCACGGAGACAGCTACCCAGTGGAGTGGATACATGGAGGGGGCCGTACAGGCAGGAGAGAGAGCAGCCAGAGAGGTACAGACCATTGCTTTGCTTTCAACAGCTCTATTAAAAGGTTAAAAAGGATTAAGTAGAGCTTGGAGGGTCTGATTTCATGCATCACACTCTAATTGTGCAGAGGATCCTAGAATTGATGGGGAGGAATCCCAGAACAGGATGTGAACCAAAGCGTTTTTTTTTTTTAAAAAGAAAAAGAAAAAGAAAAAAAAAAAAAAAGGAAAAAGAAAAAAACAAACTCAAAACTTATTTTTTTATTGAATAAAGTGAAGCCAAGAATCTCACCCGAATCAGAACATTATGCAGTGTGTTGCTGCACTGGTGACTTAAAATGAAGCTCGTGCTGTGTACCTCATGTCTAGAGGAAAAATCCCTCCAACCTGATGCTGCCCTTAGATATACCACCACGATTTCTAACAAATTAATCACTGTATGTTTTAAAAGTAATTTAAGTCATTACATTTGCTCACAGCTATTTCCTGTGCAGTAATCTGGAAATCTGAGCATTGTTCTCATTTTTGATCCATCCCTTCTGCTTCTCCTTTTATGAGCGTACCATTAGCTCAGCTTTATGAATTCATAATGGTCAGCTCTGATAATGTCTAAATCTCCTCAGAATGACACACATTGGGCTGTGTTCCCAGTCACAGTGAAATCCCTTTACAACAGTCTGGAGGGAAGGAAAAAAAACATTAAAGGGTGTACAGTACAGTTAAAACTGCTGTATTGCAGAGCTGTTATTTAAGAGAAGATCAGCTCTTTGCTTCCATTTGACAGAACATCATATTCACCTTATAGTCCTTATCACCTGCTCTGTTTCAACTCTTCTAATTTCTCTTTTCTTTTTTCCATGCTTCGGAGCAGCAGTTACAAAGATAGTTAGCTGTCTCTTCTGGAGACCTTCATTTGCCCCTGAGAACCACCATGATTGTTACAATCAGTTTATTCTCAAGAATAATCCTTGATGAGCTTCGTACTACCTGAATAGCCAAGAGATTGTAATTGTATGATTTGAAAGCCCATAGTTGTTGCTCTCCTCTTTCTAGTTTGCAATCCAAGCAGCATCACTTCTTAACAGGCTTTGCATCCTGAGTGTGTGATGGTAACCTCACCTTCCTATTTCTCAAACTATCATGTGAAAAAGCATTTTTACTTGTACTTAGAAAAATATTTAAAATAATCATCTGGAGAAGCTGTAGTTTCTGTGGATTTCTGAGTGAAGTTCTACTTTTTACAAATGACTTTGTGAAACTGTCCTTATATCCTTAAAACACCGATTAACCACATGACCATCATATATTTACAAAAACTACCAAGACTGCCTCCTCCTTCTCTCTTTGCTGTTATAAACAGAGACACCACTATATATTTTCTGGTTCAAAGCACTTTCAGCTAGTCATAGTTATGTCTTTTATCAATGTCACCTTGCTCTGACTTGCTCTGCTTTTCCAAATCTGCAAGTAGTATGGGGTTTAGTTTTTTCTCATGTGCCACAAACATTTTTTTTTTTTTTTCCTTCTAGATATTGTACAGTATGGGCAGGATCTCAGAGAATGAAATTTGGATGCCAGAGCCAGAGTCAAAGGTAAGCCAGACTTTCTCATTGTCACCCTGTCGGATGCACACCCCTTGGTCAGGCTATGATCGCTGTTTCAGCAGTTCCTATGGAGCTTGCCCCTGAGTGAGGCTTTGTTTACCTCACATGTTGATGGTACTAATTTTTTTGACTCGTCCAAGGAATATTGTTACCCCTGTCTGAAGAGTGGATGGCCAGGAGCCAGGGACAAAGATCTCAGAGCCTGGGGGACTACAAAATGCAGGAAATCATCCTTGTTCTGTACAGTCCCAGGCCATGGTTTTAAGCTAAATATAACCTTCCAGTCACAAGTAACTCTCCCTTCACTGTCCTGTGGCTGTTTGGGGTGACAGAAAATACATGTTTCACAGCCCTCACTCTCCTTTCCACCTCCAGTCTGGTCCTCAGGAAAACCTGTGATCTCCCTAGCCTACTGGGTGTCATTTACTGCCTCATCACTCAGATGGTGAGGGAGACCCTGCAGTGAGACCCATCTCCTCTCTCCCCCAGGATGTTCCAGCCCGACCATTCACCACGACCTTCTGGGAGAGGAACTTGCCATCTGTGCCAGGACTGCTGTGCCTGCTTAGCTCTACCGTGTGCCTCACCTCTGTGGCTGCTGCAGGGTTGTTTGCCTATAAAAAGGGACTACTAATTCGAAACTAGTGAGGACCACACGTCCAGTGGAAGCTTCATACTCCCTCTTCTTCCCTTTAAGCAGATGAGTGTTATTTTTGGAGAGAAGTGGCATGGACATCCGGAAAGGGAAAAAGTTGTTCTCCTTGTGATTTTTCTTTTTAGTACCATTAATGCATCAAATCTACTGCAGTTGCTACTAGCTGAACAGAAATAAATCAACTGTGGGGGCATTTTTCAAATTTGCCTTTTCCTTGCCCACTATACTTTGATTGGACATGGTAATATCGTTGGTATATTCCTAATACAGGCAAGGCAAAATGCAAATCACACCTTTCCCGAAAGGCTAATTGGTCTTGGAGAATGCATTTGTTTCTGCTCGTCACTTTATTTTTTACCACATGAGATAAGAAATGCCTTTATGTATTCACCTCAGTTATCAGCTCAGAATATCTGAGGTTATTCCCATAGCATCTCTGCTGCACAGAAGAGATTAGCATGCCAATCAGACGTAGAATTGCCAAATTAATTTTCAAATGCATTTGATTAATTATTAATCATCGCAACGTGAAACTTAATCACAAGCTGGATGAAAAGAGGTAATTAGCATGAAGCAGCTCACTAAATGGTGAGAGAGGATGCAAAAGTGAACTTTATTCTGCCCGCTACCGAGCAGACATCTGCACTTATCTGTTCTGCAGGGTGCCTGTGCTGGTGCGGCACAGCCACGACACAGCTCTTCATTTCTTGGACCAAGAGCATTCGATCCAGCCCAGCCATTTGCTGTTAAAGCAGTGTGAAATGAATTCGGGAAGTTAAACCCCTCTGACTTGCAGCAGGTGCTAGCTGTTCTTTTCCAAATGGCAGCAGCTTCCTGGCTCCCTGTCAATTTGCTGCCCCTCTTTTTGCTCATAATCTGTACTGCCTTCCTCCAATAAGGAGAAATATATTTGGGGCTTGAATTACTGCCTTGTAAATTACAGTAATTGGATGGATCTTCCTGTTCCACTCTTACTATGTACATGACACACTTAAAATAATCATTTTAGTGTTTAACTGAAGTCTGGAATATATGTTTCACAACATACAGTCATTATGCAGTCTTTTGGCCATGAAATGTGAGCATTGTATGTGTCCATGAACTCAACTGTCCTTCAACATGGGTGAAATGTGCCTTTCAATAGTCCTGAAACCTCAATAAGAGGAGCTCTTCTATAAACTTTTCTTCAGATCCTTTCTCATGTCGTTTTTTGTGAGTTTGTGGAAGACGGTGTTTCTCCAGTGTATTAAATCACTACGCACATCACACGCAGTAGCCAACAAATCCTTGCTCTGCTCAGTATGACCTATACACTAACAGAAATACCTACCTACTCAGGACGACTTTCACTCCTGGCCACTGCTTCAATCACATTCCTATGTCCTCTCACTTTTTTTTTGTACAAAACCCTTGTAGACACCATAAGTGCAGACCAATCTCAGCTGGTGGGCTCCAAACCAGAAGCTATTTCCAGAGGGAAGGGGTGCTTCAGAGAGTGCCTTGCCATCAAATGTGAGCAAGTGCTCACAGTGCCAAGCACTGCACAGGAAGGTTTGTACAGACAGTACATATCTCCTGAGCTACTTCATTTATTGTTTGCAGCCATTCTGTGTGAGAATCAGCCAGCCACCACCAGTTTCTCTAGGGATATAAAAAAAGATTATTTATAAGAATACATTTGAGCTTCAACTTTCCCATCTACCTTGAACTTACATGTGCACTTCAAATTACCCTCACTGGAAAGGAGAGAATAGTCTCAGTAGGAAGCAGCAATGTTAGATTTTGAACACACTAAACTGTAGTATCAAATTCTTGTTTAAAGGATTTTTGACAAGTCGTTTGACAGGTTGGTTTAGCATCCACCTCAGGAACATTTTTAAGGCGGGGGAAAGTGACTAACGTGATTTGCTGTTTGACTCAAGGGCTCCCTGCTGAATATGTTTTCCCCAGCTTCAGCCATTACGGAGCAGAGATTCCTATGCACTAGGACTACCCCATGCATGTAACCTGGTACAGCCACAGTGCTTGCCCGAGGGCTCGGGGAGGGAGCTCAGGCCTTGCTTTTGACAAGCTTTTTGTGGCATGAAATGGTTCTGCACTATTACACACTTCCCCCAGGGGAATATTTCCAGTGCCTGAAAAATGCTGTCCATATCTGTTCAAAAACATTCATCTATACACATATTTGTGTCAATTAGAGCCATTCATTTTTGTGCTGACTTTAAACTTGACACCTGAATTTCACAGCTTTTGTGCGCACATGCAAAAGGGACCCCATTTCATCTGGAATACAGCCATTAGCCAACACTGTCCAAATTTGCTTTTCACCTTATCCATGCACATTTCTATTGCAATTTGTTTCTGTTTTGAAGTGCAAGTTCAGTTTTACTGACCTAATCTCAACCTGTTAAACAGGGCCAGGTACAGTGTTACCCACTTTGCAGGGAAAAAACGCATTTCACTGCTGTGGGAGTGGTAAGCAGCAAATGAACTTGATTAAAATTGGCATTTCTGAAACTCCTGCAGTTCCCAGGCACCATGCTGCTGCAGAGAAAGGGCAGTGTTTGTTAGAGATTACAGACCAGTTTGCATCTTGCTTTAATGCCCTTCCTGACAATCAGAACAATATCCCTGTTTAAACATTAAACATTTAGCTTAAATATTAAACAGACAGGCATCTTTCTTAAACCAGTTTTGAAACAGAATAGGACTGAGTTTATCATCACTGACAACTCTCAAAGCAACCTGCTACTGTTATTAAAACCATGAGACAGAAGTGCCATGAAAACACCCACCTTTTTCTGCTGGAGTCCTCAACCAGGCTGTGGAGTAGGAAAGCCTTTGGTAACCTTCCCTAACCAGGGGTGCTCAGTGCCCTGGTTTTTGGAGGAACAGCCCTGCACTCTCTTGGCAGACATTGGAGATGCTCTGTCCTCTCAAAGCAAGTGATGATATGGAAGAGTCCTACGTCTGTGACAATGTCCATGCTAACATCCATACCAAGTCCATCAGCACCAGGTGAGAACTGAATACATTGGCATGCCTGGAAAATGGAAAAGCCTCAGATGAAAAAGCTGGTGTTTGATGGTTGGAAATAAAGCAAAGAGCAGAGCAAGCACTGGCAGAAGGAACAGCAGAGGGGAAAGAGGAAAAAAAAAAAAAACAAACCCTCAGAATAATGCTCTTTACTAACAGTGAAATAAGAAGCACCATGGAGCAGATAGATCAGGTGATCTGAAGTAAGCAAGCAGAGATGATGCATGTGAGAGAACCTGCCTCCCTTTTAATTAAATTGCTGGTTTTGCTGAGAGATACCACGGCATCTGTGCCCAAGCTCCTCACAGCATGTCATATCATCAGCCTTTCCACAGAGAGCCACAGAAATTGGCACTGGTGATGGAAAAAGGCTCCTGTGAGACTGTCATGCTTCTCACCTCCTTTCTGCCCCTCTCCCCTTGGCTGTAGCTCCTGCCTGTGCAGGGCAGCACAGCCGCCCCCACACTGTCAGCAAGAAACCTCATGGGGATGGGACCTTGAAACAGGATGGGCTGCTGGGCCACCAGAAGCTGGACAGGCAGGAGGTACAGAAGAGACACTAGCTGACTTTTTTACACCAACCGCCCAGGGAGGCTTTCTTTCACTCATGGCTTGCCTGTCATGCAACCTCCAAAATTCTCAGTGCGGGAACTGACAACCCAAACCCCTCTGGTTAGAAATTCACCATGTGAGAGGTCTAGGTAAAGGCAAATGTCATGACAACAAAGTGCTGGGTTGCAGGCGCTGCATGCTTCAGTGCATTGGACACGATCCACCCCTAGATAAGGCAGCATCCCTCCAGCCATGCTCATTGTGCAGGTCAAGGAGGAGATCTGACCAGATTCACCTAGGGTGCTAAATGTACATCTAGCCTCAAAAATCTGTTCTGGGAAATCTTGTCATTGCAGCCTGCGTGTGATCTCTTTGACAGTTGTTCACCATCAGAACTTTAGAGTCCACATTTGATCCAGCCCCTCTTTTTGCCTTTGTCTCTTTTCCCAGGATCAAACATACTCCCAACCACTCGCACAAATTAGTAGTATATATTGGAATAAAAATACCACCTGGGGGATGTGCCAACGCTGCACAGTCTGTTGGGCTGTAATGTGCAGATTTCCTGTCAGTTGGTTCCCATGTCCCATTGACCAGGTTCTGCCTGATAGTAAGGGCTTTCCCCAGCCAGAAAACACACCGAGAACAAGCTGGGGACTGGTCTTATGTTCTCTGCACAGAGCTCACAGTTCCTGTGAGCAGCATTAAGAAACAGAAAAAATAGACAAATCCAGGAAGTCATCTTCTGTGGAAACATGATTTTAGTCAGTTCTCTTCTTTTCCTTCTGGGCTGTTTCTCTTCCATCGAGCTGTTGGAAACAAACAATTTTGCATTGTAAATGTAGCCCACGACAGTTGCTTTTCACACACACACAGAGACAGCAAATTTCACCCTGGTGAAAATCCAGAAGGGGAAATTAAATGTGCTCTTTGTTGCTGAACTATAATTTTTTCATTTCTCACTCAGCTCCTACGCTTGGCAGTCAATGCTTCGGGCTCCAGCTGCAGTTTCTGTTTTGCTCTTTACTTGCAGCACTTGGCTTCCTAGTTTCTGTACCCTATTTCTTGCTCTCTTCAGGTGTTTTTGGCCTCATCTTACACAGCAGAGACACAATAACCCAGAACACATGAAAGCAGCAAGGAAAAGTTTCACAAGTGAGAGCACATTACTTATGAGAGAGAAGGGAAGCTTTAGCAGAGTGATGCTGTCAGCTTGCTGACTGCCAGAGGTCAGCAGCATCTTCAACCTGCCTGTCTCATCTTCCATGGGTCCCAGGAGATGTGATGTGCCATGACCTATAAGCATGAATGTATTGGGGGTGGGGGGTGGTGTGAGTTTGTACTGCCTATGACCTTAGCAAGCGCAAGACAATATAATACAGATGTCCTTTGCCATCTCTGTCTTCCCACAGTTACTCTTTCTCTTACAAAATATAACTATGAGCTCTGCTGCCACTCATGGTACAAGAAGACAGCTTCCACTCAAGATAGGATTGAAAATGAAGCAAAAGACCTAATTACTGGGTTTTTTGGCATTTGGACTTTCATGGACAGACCATTCACTTGAAAACCCCTTGGATTATATTCTGAGCACTATCAGGGAGTCATAGAATCACAGAATGGTTTAGGTTGGAAGGGACATTAAGGCTGACCTAGTTCCAACCCCCCTGCCATGGGCAGGGACACCTCCCACTAGACCAGGTTGCTCAAAGCCCCATCCAGCCTGGCCTTGAACATTTCCAGGGAGGGAGCATTCACAGCTACCCTGGGCAACCTGTTCTAGTGTCTCACCACCATCACAGTGAAGAATTTATTCTTTTTATCTAATCTAAAACTACTGTCTTTCTGTTACCCCTTGTCCTATCACTAGACTCCCTGATAAAGTTTTCATTTTTATCAAAATGTTGGTTAAATCCAGGATATCCAGACAAATTACAAAAGGCAGAGCCTAGCATTTGGGAGGGGACTACTGTGAGTATACACCAGCTGCAGACAGCTGTGCTGAAGCATGGCCAGCAGCCAGCCTGCTTCACAGCAGCATGGCACAGCAGGACTTCAGGCTGAAATAAAGGCTGCCATCTTCTGGCTATGTAACAGCAGGATTTTATCACCTCACAAAAAAAAAAAAAAAAAAAAAAAAAAAAAAAAAGTGGAAGAAGTTTAACACTTTGAGTTGCAGAAAGGTCTCAAGTGGGTATTTTTACACTGGTGCTTACTATTCCTGTCAGGTATCCAAAATTTTATGTCTGGAATGGAAATGCACTAAAGCAAAGGGAAGTAATTCCCCAGCTTCAAGCCCCAGTTCTCATTCATCTCCAAGCTCCAGTTTGTGTTAGGTTTTTGTCTGCTGGGGTGGCTCCTGTAAGAAGCTTCAAGAAGCTCCCCGAGCTGCAAGTCAGACCCACCTCTGACCAAGGCTGAGCCAATCAACGCCTCTGCGATAACATATTGGAACAGGGGAGAAACCCATTGGGCTGGTTCTTTTAGTCTGTGGGTTCACTTGTTTTGGATAGGAGTGGGACAGGAGAGAGACAACCATGTAGACAAACATGAGGTCAGTGAGGAAAGAAATGAGGAAGCATACTGGCGCAGCCATTCCTTTTTGGCCCGTGGTGAGATGACAGGCTGAGCCCCTGAGGCCCTTAGAGATCAACGGTGGCACAGAATCCCACCTGTGGCCCATGGAGGACCCCCCATTGGAGCAGGGGACTGCACCTGAAGAAGGCTGTGACTCTGAGGGAAGCCTGTGCTGGAGAAGTTCATCACTGGGAGTATTACACAGCCCATGGAAGAGACCCACACTGGTAGAAGTTCATGGAGGACTGTTTCCTGTGGGAGGGACACCACATTGCAGCAGAGGAGGACCAAAGAGGAGTATTCCACCTCAGGAGGAAGGAGTGGCAGAAACAACACGGGGCAAACTGATTGCAACAACCATTCCCTGCCCCCCTGGGCCACTGGGTGGGGAGGAGGTAGCAGAGCTGAGTCCAAGAAGAGGAGAAGGGTGAGGGGAAGGTGTTTTTAAGATCCAGTTTTATTTGAAATTGGTGGTGGTTATGTTGTTTAAATTAAATCAATTTTGTTTCCCCAGGTTGAGTCTGTGACAATAACTGGTGACTGTGCCCTCCCTGTCTTTTGTCTTGACCCTTGAGCCTTTTGTTGTATTTTCCTCCCCATTCTACTGGAGGGGGGTAGGAGTGAGTGAGTGAGTGGTTGCGTGGTGTTTAGTGCTGGCTGGGTGGGCTTAAACCATGACAATGTGCCACACTGGAAGAAGCTGAGAAAGGCAGGCTCCATCCCTGCAGCCTCTGCTGTCTGGCAGTAGCAGGGGTGGCAGGAATTAGGGCAATGAAATGGCTGCTGCACCACCCCTCTGCTGGCACTGCAAGACTTCCTATGAAGGGCAGTTTGAAGTCTTTTCTTCTGCTTTGCAGCATGAAGGAGCTCAAAAAGTGAGTAGAGATCCTGAATGCACCTGAATACTCCCCTCCTTGGAGAAGGGTGTTTCTTTGGGGGCAGTTGCTTGACAGAGATAGATAGAGGGGTTGGTTCAAATATGCAATCTCTGGAAAAGCACTCTGGCCAAACTCCAGCTCATAAAGAAATTATTGGGAAATAACATAGTTTCTAATTTAGTTTAATATCCTTGTTCCTCTTCAGGCTGAATTGGCAAGTGGAGGCTGGAATAACGTCTCTCCTTAATTTTGATTAAGTGCAAGCATGTATTTCAATTGTTTAAGATAATGACTGCACAGCCTGATGGGACATCTCACTGCCTCAGACGAGGAATAGAAATTTCCACATCTGAAATTATAATGTAATTTCTGCTAAATGCAACACTGCTGTGCAAAGTGTTTTCTTACAACTTGGAGCATATGCAAATTGGGAGCAAACAGACTGAGAACTGACAAGGCCGCCTCGGTGCATTATTAATAAGCTTCCTTTCCTCCCCTCCTTCCCATCCAAGCTTCATAGCATATCTGAGTTCAGTGTTGAATCCCACTAGGCAGTGGTGCAGGGGTGAACTGAGCCATTTGACAAATCAAACGAAGGTTGGTGTTTCTGCTGGGCACCACTTCGAGTGCTTCTTCAACAAGTCTCTGTTGTTGCAGGGAAATGGCACTCAGTGAGATCCCCCCAGAGTTACTGCTGGCATTCAATGACATTATGCCCTTGGGCAGGTGAGGCTGGTCTGTATTTGCTCAGAGCCTTCATGCTGTAGGTAAGACGAACAGATCACTTAGATTTGGGTGACGCTTTTTTCCCCCCTTCAAAGTTGCGGGAATGGGGGAAGGGAGTCTACAGAGCCTGTAGATGCCAAAGTAAATGGAACTGGATGGATATTATTTTGTTAGGGTCATTCTGCTAAGGAAGGATTGTAAAAATCACTAACAGAAAATTCTGTGTACACACAGCAAAACCCAGCCCTGGATGAAAGCTAATAAGCCTTTACTTCTAAATTGGAAAAGGTATCTCCCTTTCTGTCAAAACACAGAGTGAGGCTGTCTTTGACATACAACGGATGTAAAAAACTCGAAACAACTTTATTTGCCTCTTTCAGCAAGGTCAGGAAGAATGGAAAACTGGGATGAAACGGCATGGCACTGGGTAACAACCCAGTGGACAAGACCCTTAGAGTGTGTCTTACAGCTTATCACAGTTATTTAAAATTCATTTTTGAGCTTTTTCTAGCCCAGCTTCAGAATAGCTTATTGCTACTGACTGTACAAATCACACGAGCTAAAATCAACTTACAAACCCTCTTAGGTGTACTTTTTTTAGAGCTTAACTCTGCATTCAGCTGCTAACTGAAGGCTTTTCTAGCAAACACCACTAATATTCCAGCCAATTAGGATATGATGTCTTTGCTTTCCTTTTCAACAACCAACAAAATCATTGTATAGCATGCCTACATAAAGCACAGCTATGTATTAATGTATTACATGTGCACATACATATCAATATGCAATTTATTAACTTCCATCATGTTAGATCCACAGGGCTTGCATTATCCCTGTTTGCATTTCTCCAAAGCTAGATACCCCAAGGAAGCATTTAAGTACCTAATTGCTATCAGCAGTTGGTGAGAGGTAGAAGCTGCCCAGTTTGGCATCCAAAGAGTGTCTGTGCTACCTGTGCAGGGATGGTTTAGGACCCTTGGCCTCTGGAAGAGCTGCTGCCTTTCGGAGCAGCTGCTGAAGGCTGGGCAAGGTGCCCTCAGAGGCACCTCAGGTGTCTCAAAGTCACAAGGAAATGGTGCTTCAGCTCCTGAATTGCTCTCTAGGTGGGTAAATATCATGTGCCCTTTGAAAACATCTAACCTTGCTATTAATGTCTTTGCAGAACAAGTGAAACCCCATTCATTAGATTTGACTTAATCCCATGTATTTGAAACATGTAACTGAGATACTAAAGTTAGAAATCCCATCAATTTAGAAAGCAAGAAAGAACATTAGGACTTCTCCACTCCCGCATGGGCTGAGCCACCACGTGTGGAACTCCTCTCTCTCCGCTCATCAACACAGAGAAAGACCAGCAAGACAATAACTGTGTCTCAGCAATTCCATTGACAGAAGCACCTCAAACAAGATGGCAGAAACTTGGGCCTTAATGCATTGGTCTAAATTCAACAGAAAGCCTCCCCTTGTTTCCTCTAGGTACCAAACTCTTATCACGGTTCTGCACCATTTGAGGCCAGTTTTGCCTTTCATTCTTGGAGGCTTTTTTTCCCAAGGCAACTCTGCAGGCCCAAGGGGAATTTATCCTGCCTTGAGCAAGAAGGCAAGACTCATCAAGTCTCTCAAGGATTTCAGGATTTGCTTTGAATAAGTAGATTGGCACAATTATAGAAGGTGAGAGGAGAAAACAATCCTTAGTTTTAGAAGTATGTTTTTTATGATTTATCCAAATTATTTGCAAACATGTCCTATTCTCTCCTAAACAATGAGTGGGATTTCCAATTGGTTTCTCAGAAAATCACATTAGTAGCTTCTATAGATGCTATAGAAAATGCATTTCTCCTGGATTAATCTGTCCAAATTAATTTTCTGTACAATGGACTGCTAGAAATAATGAACTGCTCCCTGGCTGACAGAGCTGCTTTGACATGCACACTTGACAGCTTTGTAAAAAACCAACCAAATAAATAAAAATAATGCCATTTCAGTACCTCCTCTGGGATGCCGCAGGACACATCTGAACAAAGGGTTAAAGAGGTAATTCAAATCCGACCCAAGGTGGCAATGCTGAAGAGTGATAACCATTTGTAAGCTGCTCTAAGGGCCTGTAAAATGTGTTGCTGGCTCTGATATGTTTCTGAGGGGATAGATGCTTTATAGAGCATGCAAAGGATTAGTTGAGGGTATTTGCTTTCATGGTATTTGTGTTCCTTTATAACTTGTAAGTAATACCGAAAGTTAAGCCTATACAAAGAGCACTGCATGTTTTGGATGCGTTTTTCACATGGGTGGTCATGCTTTTCCAGTATTCATAGGCTACGTTTTTGTGAAACACAGGTCCCTTCCTAAAGCCTATCTTGTTCTTTGGTTATATGATCTCTTTAGCACTGATGGATGAAATTAAGCCAGTGACTTTTGTCTTTCTTTTCTTTCAGATTTCCTTTTTTTATTTTTTTTTTTTATGTTTACACCACACAGTAGTGGGTGCAAGGTCTGTTTCTTTCCATGTTCATCCACTACAGCTTGCATACCACCTGCCCTTGATATTCATGAGGAGCTGTAAAATGTGTCCCTGTCCACATGTGTTCTGATAAACAAGGTGATGCAAGAGAGGCATGTTCATAATGGAGATACTCCAAATCCACCTGCAGTAATAAGAACTAATTTGTAAGTGTAAGACAGTTGACTATCCATATGTTAGTATGAATTATTATCAAATGTGGTTTGATGTTTTGGGGGGGTTGGTTTTATTTTTAGGGTTTGGGTTTATTTTGTTGTTTGGTTTTGTTTTCTTCTTTTGGGCTTGTTTGACTTTTTTATCCTTCTCTCCTCCTTTTTTACAGAGCTTCTTTACTGAGAAAAGCTGAAGATACCTCACTAGCTTCAGTATGAAATAGAAAACGTGTTACTAAGTAATACTCACCATCACAACGAAGTCAAAAGGGGCCTCCGTAAAAGAAAAGCCTCAAACAGTAAATGTGACATGACAATATTTATTGATTCTAATTAAGGTTAAAAAAAGTTCACAGCTGTCAGATAAAAATATCTGCAGAGCCTATTGAAAACTTAAGAAGGAAACCAAGGGAGACAGTTACCACAGAGGCACTTGAGAAAATGCTACAGTTATAAAAGGCACAAATTCATCACACACACAGCATATATTTTCCTGCAAAGTGAAGTCACTCTTTTCTCCAGAACACAGAGACAGGCATCACTGAACACGGACCTGTACATGACCACAGGGGACACGCTATAAGCAGCAGTCTATGACAATGCCTAAATAAATTCAGTGTAGAGATACTAAGACTGCTTTGGCCACCTCTTTTTTTTATCTCTGTTGTTGAAGAATAGATTGTAAGACCAAGGTGATCTTCAGGTGGTGGACATAGGAGAGGGAATGTTAATCTATTTAAACACACATCACGTTTCTTAAGTGGGTTTGCTTCTTGCCTGAGAGCAGTGGCAGATCTGTTGTCATTTAACCCTGGCTCCCTTTTGCATCCAAGTACATTGGAGGACACACAAGTCCTTCTTCCTCAAAAATATTTTTCTCTCATGTCTCAGAAAAAAAACCCAAAATTCCCAGAATTAAAATTCCTGCACTTCTGTAAAACCTACTTCAGTGAAACAATAGTTCCACTGAGGACACAGGAAGATTATCTTAATTTTAATACAAGTCCCTAGCTTCTTCTCCAGGCCTTGGGTTCTAGTGATGGACAATACTCAGACATATCCTTAATTGTGACTAATGCCTTTGTTGTATTGACAGCAGATAAATGAAATGTTAGAATCAAGATCTGCATTGGGGAAAAAAAAAATCAAACCAAACCAAAAACTAGTTAAAGGAAAGACAAGGGGCTGCCTCAGATTGTTCACTTCCTTGCTATTGTGAAGTAGCTTATACAGTTAGCTTTCAAGTACTTTGTTTCACACAAATTTTCACAGCATGACTCCACACCTTTTGCAGTATACAGTTGCTATCAGAACAGTGTACAAGCAAGTAAACCTCGTCTTTGCAAACTCTTAAGAGCATTACAAAATATGCATGATAACACTATCAGTTCATAAGAGACAAATACAATTTTTTCCATGGTTGTTCCTGTAATACACTTTACTAAGCTGGTAAACTGCTGGAATGTTCATGATAGCAGATTTCTCATCAAATATTAATAAATTAAGAATATAGCACAACTGGTTATCTGTTAAACCAGACTTCATTCCTCTCTTTGATGGATTGGCACAAAGGAATTTTAAAAACATAAGCCAGTGTTCCCTCTACCCATGGGGAAGCAACATGATTCTCTACCTACATTTGTCAATCTTCTCATCACACTGGCATCCGCATACGCAAAGTGCCACATATTCCTTTTATGCAGAAGATGTTGAGAAAACAGCAGCAAATCCTTCTTTTTAATCCCATAGTGGTGATAAACTCCACAGCATAATTGTAGCAAGACACAGCTGTAAAGACAAAGAGAGCATTCCTAATGCTTTTTCAGTCTGGAAGGAAGACGACAGAGACTTTCAAGTGCTAATTATAGATGTTGCAGATTCATAGCTCTCAGCTTCATCAGCTTTGTCTAGAAATCTCAAGAGTTTCCAAAATTAAACTGAGATTTCAAGTTGGCACCTACTTTTTAGGTGTGGTAGAACAACATAAGAAATGCTTTCTGGTTTTGCTCACCTGCCGCCCCTTCTGTTTCACTTTGAAACTAATAATAAGAAAGGTTTATAACTATAAACATTTTTTTCTTTTTTAAATTTACCACTCGTGAAAAGCTTTGGTTATGATTCAGTTCAGTTCTAGCTATACCTAACTCCTGTTTTTCCTTGGATTTTCTGCTCCTGTGGCACACAACATTTTATTGTTAGACTGGGAAAAACCTCTTCCAGATTCAGGAGCATAGAAGAGAGAGATACATTTTGGATGTGAATAAAACCAGTCTATCCTCATTAGTCTCATGGATCTGCTCCCCTTTAGAGATCTGCAGAGTATCTCTAGGTCGGAAGCTGGACTTGAATTCCAAACAGTTTTGGCAGAGAAATCAGCAAGTGCAGAAGTTCTTTATATGTTAAGTATGTATGCATCATCTAGCACTTAAAAATATCAGGCCAAGACTTTAAAAAACATGTTACCAAATTTAGGTTCCTATGTTTTCTAGCTTGAGAATTGTCTGTGTTGCAGAAGCTCTGAACTTAGTTCCCATACAGCTTGTGGTTCCTAATTCATTTAGTAAATAAACTACATAGAGAAAGCCACACAGAATCACTGTGGTAGGCAAGTGTCCCAGCCAATGAGAAAGGCCATATGTACCCTGTTGCACTGTGCTTCTGACTTAAATATCTTTATGTCTGAAGAGTTCCCCTATGCATTTTAAAAGGCTGTTATGAGTATATTCATTTGTAATAAAATCTAAGGTGCAGCTATAAGATTTTTAACTGGCACATCAAGTTAAAAGAATTAAACCTAAGGGCCAGAAACTGATGCACTGCTCACAGATATTACAGCTTTATAAGCACTTCACTGGATTTCTGTGGGACTATTTGGAGAATGAAGCACTACTCTGCACAAGCAAGATCAGATGCTAGCCTAAAAAGTCTGCCTGAGACCAGGGATACTGTTCATCTACTGTCTGCTTGCACCAGCTGCTGAATATATTATTATATTTCTCTCCATGGGTTTTTTCAGTAATGTAATTTTTTGTACATACAAATCAGCACTGGTTGAAGGGAAAAGTGCAGCAAACAGGCTCAGACATCTCAAACTTCATGGGCACCGAATCCTGTTCTCAGCTATACCTGTGTTTTCCTGCTTTGTGTTGTGCAGATGTAAAATAGCAGAAATACCTAGAAGTCTGTACTATCATATCATCTGTGGGTTTGGTGGTTGTTTTGTTTTTTTGTTTGTTTTGTTGGTTTTATTTTTTTTTACATTGTTTGAAAGGTACCAAGCTAGTGAGGGCAGAAGCACTCGCATCTGACTCTTCTCTCCATGGCTCTCTTTGATTTCTCTATCATTTAGATCCGTGATTAGCTACCAAAAGGGCAGAGTCAGTATAAAGCAGCACAGCAGGAAGGAGTGGAAATGCTAACCCCATCCATATGATTGTTACTATGGACTGAAGGTCTGAATCAGCTAAACTGTGTTCAGCACGAAGCATGTGCTAGGGAGCAGTTAGGCTGTTTTCTGTTTTGTGTTGTTTTGGGGTTTTTTTTGGGGGGAGGGGGAATGTTGTGGTTTTTCTGTGGTGTGTGTTTTTATTTTT
>JAAGNO010015415.1:0-33936 GCA_033439905.1 Ceryle rudis
CTTCCCCTCTTGGGCCACTTCGCTCGGCTCAGGTCCTCTTTCAGTTCCTTCCTCGGAGCATCCAAGGAGGACTCTGTCCATTCTGCCCTCGATCCCAATCAGTGTGTTCCTGAACCCGGTACCAGAATCCAGCTCCTGAACACAGCTCCCGTCTGCTGCAGGGCCCGGTCTGGGACCCCCTGGTGCCTGCTCCACAGCATCAGTGGTGATGCAACTGCCATCAGTGGGGGTTGGGTTCCATACTGATTTTGTATATATTTGTACATATTCTATTATTCTCATTAAAGCTGTTCTAGTTTCCTTTTCTAATTGCTCAGTCTCTCTCCCTTATTCCCTTTCTCTTCCCCGTTGGGGAGGGAGGGGCGTTAACAGAGAGCATCTGTTATTGGTCTAAGGGACCATCCTGACCCTAAACTGTGACACCATGATAACCGGCCACACACACAAAACCTACAGGAAAAGCCAGACCTGCACTAACTTCTTTTACAGAGATTTAAAATAACACATTACTATGCATTAGTATCAAAAATTGGGAAGAAAATTAACTAAAGGTTGAGTTCTTTTGACTCCTGGACTCTCAGTTTTTAAAAGCAGCATGCAATGAAAAAATGGAACTCACTGTTCACTTCCATATCCAACTGGTAAAATTCATGTCTGCCACAACATTCAGGAAAAGGATACATTATACACAAATTAGATTAAATTATATTCAATAAAATACATACACATCATGTGTATTACACTTACCTGCATTTCCTCTTTTGTGAAACTGGCTGCTTCATCTCCCAGCTCATGTAGATACATGCAGTCTGGTTTTGGACACTGCATATTTTTTAGAAAATAACTGCAATATTTTGTTGTACCTAATGATGCCTAAAGAAAAAAAAATCATTACATAAGTACTGGAGATTAAGAATACTTTTTGCAGTATAAGAAAAAAAAAGCGCGTCTGTATTTGAAAACACAAACAAACAAAGCTACCTTCCCAAGATTTAAAGTTGCATCATAATGCATTTTTTTCATGCAGATGAAGACCATTTGTAAGAAACTATATGCTTTGAGATTAGATAACTAGGATATATTTCTATTTTCATCCACTTTAAACAAACATCAAAAAGGAGCCTCAGTAAATATCTGTATTTATAGTCATAAGAAGCCAAATAAGTAGTAGTGAATTTTCATTACATGAGACTGGTTAATGTTTTCAGACAGGGTCAGTAAATGAGTATTAACCAGATGATTTTCTATAGCCACCAATTTGGCCAAGTCAGCCAGAATACCTGTTTACAAAGATACCAAAAGTGGTAGGGAGCTTTTGAGAGGTGTGATGTTTGGACTACAGAAATGCTCTGTAAAGCAAATAATCAGGTTTTCACACTGTGCTATTAAGCTATAGAGGGAAAAAAAAAAAAGCAACTGTGGGAAGGGGAAGATGGTCCTTGTCTTAAAGTTTTATGAAGTTATGTGCTAACTCCCTAAAACATTGTCTGCTGGAAGGCCACCAAACTTCCATGTTGTGATTAATGCTACGAAAATAGGTCAAACTGAAATACCCATTTTTGTTCATCAACACAAGCCCATCCATACAAACAAAATTTTATACTACGCACTGATGTTAGTGTCCTAGCACACGCAAGTTAGTTAGTGTCCTAGCACACGCAAATTTTATTTATGCAAAAATATTACCACCTTAAGTGTTCTGCCATCTACCACCACATTATTGACACATTGTATGGCTCTGAGAGCATCTTCTGACCGGATGTAGGTTACATATGCACTGGCACTTGGACCCTAGAAAGAAAACATACCACATTTTAGTTATTATTTATTTATTATCTCCCCCACCCCCCCCAAGAGATCTGAACATTAAGCTACCTCCTTAGCAGCTCACTACATAAGCAGGTGTATTCATGGCTAGCTGTTTTTAACAGGAAAACTGACAAAAATGGCAGAATTCATAAAAATTCAGATGTGACGCACAAACAGTGGGGAAAAGAAGAAATGCAGCAAAACATTGTATGAAAGTTCTAAAAATACATAAAGGTATTTTATCCCTGAAATGCAGATAAACAAATAAATGCCACACTGCTGCTTCTTTGAAGGTCCTTATGTCTCCCAGTTTTTAACCTCTCTACACTGTGTCTTGTATCCAGCTTTGAGAATCTGGACAATGTCTCAGTAACATAACAGTAATAAGATTTTTACAATGCTGTATTTTTTTTTTTTTTCCTGTTTTACTTCTTTAACCTATTGCTTAATCTGAAATAAGGAACCCCAGATTCACTCTGAACACCTGTATTTTCTCACAGGAACACACAAAATCACAAGGGCATCTGACTTACCTGTGAGCCTGCGTATGATGTGCTGTTATTAATGACAACTTTATGTATTTTACCAAATTTCCCAAAATATTCTGGTCGTTTCAAAACCTACAAAAAAAAAGTTAAAGTGGTATACTGGAAAGGTAATTCATGCAGGCTGTACTTACTCCTCTCCATAAATGTGAAACAAAAGCCTTTAACTAAGAAAAACCCCAGGTCTTTTAGAAAGAGGAGAGCATGTAGATGTAGTTGTTCTCCAATGTAAAACATTGTTACTTGCAATACAAAGTACAATTGCCACTGCAGAAAGAACTTAAATGAGGGATATTCCACATTTTGTGTTGTATTTTAAAAATGTATTTTAGTACTTAGATTACCCAAACCTTGCCCCAGCAAGATACATCCCATTAAGCATGAAATATTCCTGTATTTATCTATTTTGTAAATTGAGGAAAAAATAAAAAACCCATATTCAATCCAGTTTTAAAATAAAATAGCCACCTTAAACTTGCATTCAGGTACATTAAGCAGCTAGGAACAAAATGCTGAATCCTGACTCCCTCGCCCCACTCCAAAGAGAAACTAATTAGTGTGAGATCGTCTCAAGTTTTCAGAAGACCACACTAAGTACAGGAAGATATGTGACACTTCCCAGGAGAAAAACCCCAAAACATTTCAAAATCAACATCGTGCTGAAATGAATGAGTGCATATCACATCCCTGAACAAAAAACAAAAAAACCCCACACAAACAAAAACACACACACAAACCCCACCAAAACCAAAAAACAACCAACCCACAACATTAAAATACTCTTGCCCTTCCCTGCATCACTTAGTAATAACGTACCACTAAGGGATCCTGTGCAAAGCAGAAACATCTCTAGCATACTAAGCAACTCTGGTAAGTTACCTGTGTGGCAATAGAACTGGCAATATATCTGACACATTTGGTACCAAAAGCCTTTCTTATTCTATTCCCGTGATGGAAGGAGGTGCAGAAGCACTGACTACACAGACTGAAGGCAGATAAAGCAAGGGTATTTGTAGTTCTAGACAATAACATGGAGATTAAAAAGGAAGATTTGCTTCTCCAGCTCCATCTTCACATTAACACTGGATAGTACAAATAAACTGTACTGATCCAAGAGCTTCTCCACCTAACTGCCTCCTCTCCCTTCTCAAGGGATCATCAATGTCTTCAAAATCTAACAGCATTAACCACATCTGTAATGTCCTGTAGAACTACAGGGCTCATTGTATAGACAAGCATTCACTCACTGGTCTGTTCTGACTGCTCTTCACTTGATCTACACTCTCTTTAAAGATCCTACACCCCCTCTTGGTCATCATTCCAGAAGAGACCTGACAATCCTGAAGAAACTCCCACTTTATTCAAGTGTCTTGCAGATTAGATATGGCAGCATGGCCTTCATGAATTTCACAAAAGCATGTCAACAGAAGTGGATCCACCTGTACTCTATTATAAGCCAAAGATCTATTTCCAGAAACAGCAGACAGCAGCCAATCTCCCCTGCCAAATTATCTTTATTTGTGCAGGAGTCTTTTGCTTGCTTAAGCAGAAAACTTGAACTGAGTGTCTGGAATAGAGGGGGGTTTTTTTGTTTGTTTTGGTTTTTTTTTAAGCCCATCTCTTTCTTTCAGGCTGTTTCTTGGAAATCAAGTTATCTTGGTGCTGTATGTATTGGTGCTATATATATTATATTAGTAAATGCACATTATCTTCTGGTATGTCAGTGAGAATACTGATACCACCAAACCTAGTACACAACCCCCCCTCCCCAATAAACCCACTTCTAATTATGCCAAGTATTCAGCGTGGAATTATCTGAGGTTAAAAAAAAACCCAAACAACAAACAAAGAAACTGTATATACCATTATTTCTTTTACTCACAAATTCTCTATTTGGTCAAAGAAACTGACTACATTTTTCAGTAATAAATAGCACCAAGCCAGTGTTGAGAGTTGCTTGCAAATACTTATCTGGCATATAATGCTTCAGTTTCTACAAGAATATAGCAGTAAGTTTAACTTTGATTTTTCTCTTCCCTTCATATCCCCACTCTTTGTCCCTTCAACTAAATGCAGCTTTTTCTTTCCTAATCTACTAAAATGCTGTCCAGATCTGACAGTCCTCAGAAACATCCACTTCTGGTTGAGATTGCTCCAGACAATTCAGTCTGATCAGGCGCATTTAACTTGGCACAGTAGTTCTGAAGATATCTACCTTATTTTGTAGCACATTCCCTCCATATTCTAATTCAAGGTACCTTCACTCAGTAGCACTAATTCCATTAGCCACCTGCAGCCGACCATTAATGGAAGCAAATAAAACATTTTAAACACAGTTCCTTTGTTCAAATTAAAAGCTGCTTTTTGATAACGCGAAGTAGCAAGCCACTTCTTTCCCGGGTCTTCCTATTTTTTTTTTTTTCCTCCTCAGCTGACAACCTTATGCTCCTTCCTAGTTACACTTCAAGTGTTGACTTTCTTTAGTCCCTACAGGTTTGTGTTACTTTATAATTTTTCTTTAAAATCCAATCAAGCTCACATTTTAAAATTGGTGGCTCATGACACCACTGTCTAGTGCCAGCAGATCCAGCCTAGGAAAAGGAGTACCAAAAAAAAGTCCTTAAGCTTATTTTTAGCTTAAAAACAAGCCACTTTTAAACAAATACAGAGAACAAATTCCTTAACCAAAAAAAAAAAAAAAAAAAACAAAACACAAAGCATCCATACTCCCAACTTATTGAGGTTATTTTGGAGGAGGAAGCCAAGTAGGTTCCTTTGAGGGCCTCAGCAGTAGTGAATCTTTTCAGTGCTGCTTCATTTTGTACACATCAGGGAGACAGACAAGGGTGGGCACACAGGTATTCCAATGCTTTCTTGACAGTCAGTTAAGTGCAATATCTGCAAGTGTGAACTGCTCACCTCTGGATCTGCTAGGCGCTGAGATAGCCCTACCACGAAGACAAGGTTCTTCTGTACAACCCGTACACTGGCCAAATGTTTGCGATTCTCTGATATCTTCTGTTTCCTCTCATTTTGTTTCTGTTTCTTTTCATTTTTTATCCTTTGCAGCTCTTCCTGGGAGAGTGGCTTGTACACTGCTGGATCTTCTGGATATGGCTATATAACAAATATCATTAAAAACAACCCATGTAAGAAACAACACATTTGATAATCACTATTCCAAATGTTTTCATGTAAAATTTTTATTCTGTAGCTCTGTTCTGATTGTTATGACCAGTCTCTTTATAGAAGTAGCATATTCAGTCCTGTGGGAAAGGGAAACATTTGCATATTTTCATGGAATTCTCCTATTTATAGACATAATGCTGATTTGGGTAACAGTCACATTCTAACCCAGCTGCCTCATCAGTTTGGTAACACTACAACCAGCTGCAACTTGAAAGTAACTCATCCTGTCAAGATTTCACTAGCATAGCACAGTAAGCAGGGTGAAAGTATGCCCTGCATATTCATTTTTAGCTAGATGATACAGACTTGGCTGCAGAAGTGTATTAACAAGAAAAATAAAGACTACGTCATACAAATCAAAACAAAATATAATTTCAGTGGCCTATCAAGTTCAAGACAGTAACTCCATTACACAGCTCAATCTTTATATGGTTAACTTCTAGTGAAGAGAGAGATTCCAATAGTTACTGCATACTGATTTAACAGTACTATTGCCATGCTTCAGTACCAGTTTGAAACCTTAGCTTTGTCGTCCTGGGACAAAGGTGTGTTTAAGTTAAAGTTTATATTCTACAGATAACTCCTCAAACACAGACATAACACTGTAGATTTTTCTCAACATTTTCTGTCTAGCAGAAGTACAAGTGTCCTCAAAGTTACCTAGCAAGATTGCTCTATTCATGCAGAGCATTGCTATAAAAACACTACTTTAGCCTGGTCTTACAGGTTACAGTGTACTGTCCTCTGCCCCAGATTACTCCTCAAAGCAGTCCCATATTCTTTACCTGTCCAGTTTTCTCAGACTGAAAAGTTACATTTCACATTTTATATACAAAGCAATGTTAAGCACAGAAGCAAGCATATATTAAAAAAAAATATTCTCTCTTAAAAAAAGTGTTTCTGAACTCAGAGATGAAGTTAAAAAAAAAAAACAAAACCAAAAACCAGAAGAGTACAGGAGATGTGCACTAAGGTAAAGATTTAAAGAAGTGAAGCTCACCAATATCTCGTACCAAGTTCTTTGCTTGTACTACCATAACCGTAGGTTACAGTGAGCAAGTCCAACAAACATGAATTTCACTTTTTCCTGACTGTCCTCTGTTAATGGCAGAATACAAAACTAAATGACCTGAGAAAAATCTACAGCAGCAGATGAAAATAAGGTTTACATTAAAAGCATAGATTTCTCATAGTTGCATGATGCTACTGAAAAGAGCCACCAAGTGCTCAGACCTGATAGCCTTCTGAGTACACCCCCAAACAAAACAAGATCCATTTTATAGTTTAAAGAGTTTAAAGTTCAGCATCATTATGCTACACTGGAGACATCTTCTGAAAATATGTTGCAGCTGACTTCAGCAGGTGGCATCTCATGGTTAAACATCAAGTCCACTGGAACATGCATTTAGTATCCCAGAGGAATTTAAATTTGGAAGATACTTCAGCAGTAGCCAATGGTACACAAGTAAGTCCTGAACATGAATACACAGTAAGAACTCACATTACCCTTTCTTAGAAAGGTATGGTATTCACAAGTAACACTGAATACCTTGTACAGATTTCATAATGTACTTGATAAACAGCAATGACCTGCTTGTAAGGTCATTTGAGATCAGCTATAGGCAATGATTACCTTGAGTTTTAACACATAGACATGAGGACTTCAGAGATGTAGAATAGTTCTGGAAGACATTTTAAAGAGCTTCTCAAAGTCTGTGTTAATCAATGATGTAAAATAAAGAACAGATACTGGTTTGTCTTAGTGAAGAGAAAGAACACTCAGTGAAGAGAGTTAATTCTTAAGTCATGCCGAGTCCAGGTAGGAATGGGAAGAAAACAAGCGTACCAGTATAAGGATAAGGTATATATAGTTCCAAAAATAAAATGGCTTGCCCTACATCAAGTGATGTGGTATCATACCCACAATCCATCCTTTCACAAATTAATTCCTTCTCCAGATCCCATACTATGCAGAGCAAGCCTTGCAAGTCTGCTGCTATCTGGTACTGCACAAGAAATGAATTTATGGTTCTCAGTAGGTTCAGCAAGGCTCCCAAAGGTCCAAGAATACTACAGCAAACAGTGCCAAAGTTCATCAGCTTCTTCCTTGTCAAGTATAGCGACATTCAGAGCATATTCTCAAGTGAGAAGCAAGTCAAGACAGTATGTTCCTTCTCTGTACAGCTATTTGCTACTGGAGGTCCTTAACGTTAGTCAGGAAGCATCCCAGGTAGCTCAAGCAAAATGCTGAGCACAACATTTATTTGTCCATAGTGAAACTAGTAGTTTGTACCTGTACAGGAGGGCACAAGAACTGCTGGGAGACACAGAACTAAACAGCAACTTCAGAATCAGGTAAAAGAAATGTCTTCATCTCAGCAGAAAATGCAAGACTGCCTGAATAAGGATCTCAATCATTAAGAAGTCGCAGCAGCTGATTTGCCACCATGGATAACAGCACTTGTTTGAGCAACAGAATCATCAGAAGTCCTCACTAGATACTGCTGGGCTGTATTATATACAAAATGTTTCATACGTATGTTTATCACTTATGACATGTTTGATGCTTCTAAGGAATATGAGTAGTTGGATATCCTGGACCTGTAAAATGAATCTGCATGCACCTCTTGAATCCCAAGAATAAATCAGAAACCCAACCCTAAGAAGTGATATTGATAGGAAAATCATCTATATAATGTGTGGCATGATGACAAATAAGACATATTGCCCATTTAAGGAAGGAAGGAAGGCAAATAAGCACAGCACCAACATTTCAGAAGCTAATTCTGAAATAAGTATCAGAAATCCTGTTCCTTTCATATAAGGTCATAAAGTCAGTCCCCAAATAGGACAATAAATGATTTTATCTTCAGAGTGGTTGCTTCCCACAGCTCTGAAGTTCATGAACTAAGATGATAGTCAGAGTACCAGCCAGCAGAACGCATGCAGGGAAGGCTGGTGCAACACGTCTCTGAAAGCTGAGCAAGGTGGATTGACTGCTGGTATACCTCATAGCACCGCTTCACACATTTACTCCAGCCCTACAAAAATAGTGGTAGGTCCACAGGTATTACAAGCTCTCAGGTCTTGCAACAGCTAAAGTGGCAACGCTATTGAAATGACTGCTGCTCTTTCTTTTAAATTACAAGAAACATAAGGTACTTGCTTTAACCTACTATGACTGATTCCTTAGCTGGTAGAGGATCTGCAATCCAAGTAAAGTAGCTACCTTAAGTGCTATAAGCATTTTTGTATTTTCAGATGCAAAACATTAAGAGATATCAACATCGCTGATTCACTTGACTAAGTTTAGCTGACGTCCTCCATTTAAGTCATGCAAATCCTCTTCAGCAAAAACCATGGACGTCACCTGGACACGATGTGCCAGTATGGAAAGTTACCAGATTTTGTTTACACTAACTGCAAGTTGCTGTGAGTCCTACAAGAATCATCAAAAGTTTGAATATCTCTTCTGTAGTCTCTTTTCTTTAATCAGAAATGGCCCTTGATGAATTCTCAGTCTTCCTGACTAAGATTGTCTTGTCATTTAAGTTTTGGTTTCTTTCAGACTTTTTCCCCCACATTTTCCCAATTGTTGAAAGCTGAGCTGGGATCTATCAACCACTTTGCTTTTGTCATTCCCAGATGGGTCACATTCCTTCCACACAATGGATGTACCAATATTTCCCAGTTGTTGCCTTGCTATGGAATAGGTTCTGCAATGAGAAATATAGAGAAAGTCAGTAAGGTTTATGCTTAGTATACACTATACTATTTATCAAGAATAAAAAAAAAAAGGAGCAATTTCCTATATATTTATAAATATCAACTGGGGCATGAAAATACTCCATTCTGGGATTAAAAGCACCAGAGGAAACTGACATTTGGAGACCACGCATTAAGAGCAGGTCTTTTTTACACAGAAGCAGAAAACACATGGACAAAAAACATGCTTGAAACATGTTACTTTCTTGGTCCTAAGAGTAGCAGTTTACTATTTCTCTCCATCTCTAACACAAGGAATAAAGTTCACTAATAATCAAGGAACTGGAAAACAAGGCGAAGCCACACCACAGGAATAGCTATGTACAAAATTGTATTATTTGGTGGAATGGAAAAGCAATTATGAAATGCGTGGTTAAGCTTTTTTACCATTGGATTTTAAAATTGCGACAACTGACCCTAAGGTCAGAGTGCTATGGCTCTATTAAAGCAACTGAAGCAGTATATATTATTCATATGACAAACAGTACCTAGGCCACTGAATTTTAAAGAAAAGAAAAAAGAAAAATCACAGCAAAGATAAAAAATCACTGGCTTTACAACTACAATCAGCAAGTGTGGTGACTTGTAAACCAGCTTTTGGCTCCAGAAGTCTTTTTTCAGGACAGCATATTTTCATTCTAATTTTACTAGTTAGCAGCTATTTCACTCGTAGTTAAGAAATCAATTGACTGGAAAAAAAAAAACCAACCAAAACAGGAAGGCTTGCTTAGCATCCTACAATTGACTACACCTACAGTTCTGAAGGGCGTCAGGAACTCAAAGCAGGTCAGTTTTATTTTTTAAGGAAGTACTGCTGGTAGTTAATGAATTAAACAGAAACAATTTCCAAGACTTTTTCAGAAGATTCGAACAAAGTTTAGAAAGTTCTTAACGTATTAAGAGCAACAAGAAGCAGTTTTCAACCAGCATTCAAGTTGAATTCATACTAGCACCCTCCTCTCACAAATCAAAACAAAGCAAACGTTTTATCTACTACTGTTACTAACAGTAGGAAACTGCAATCACATCAACATATTCTGCTTGTGCAAATGTTAAGCTATGTAGTGGTTCAAGCATGTAGAAGTACTTTCTCATTTAGGAGAAAACACTGCAGACTAACATCTTTTCAGCTAGAAAGCTTAGGAAAGTAATTGCATATATGCAATGCATAGTTAAGATATATCAAACTAATGGTATAGGTGCCAGTAGAGCATAGAGCCAAACTATTTTATCATGGACTTTTCCAAAATCTCCTCCAAACCTTTCAACCAAAATACTTAGAGATGGAACGTCACCGTCCCTCTCCCCAGACTAGTGTACTGGAGAAGTCTCACTGCACTCAATACCACTGGCACAAAAAGCAGTTTTCTAGTATGCAATTACACATAACATACTCAACCTTGCTTTATTTATGTTTATTCACAGTTCATTTTGCAGCAAGTATACTGCACCAGTATACACATTATAAATATGATGCATCCATTGACATCACAGTACCTGCTATAAAATTTCCAGAAAAAACTTTGTTTTGCCATTTTCTGCACTTCAGCGTTTTAAGTGGTCACAACCAATACACACACCGTAGGAGATATGAATTTGAAAACTGCTTAGATCTTTTCCCTAGAAACCTTACTACTTGCAGATAGGAACTATTTAGACACACTGCACACAAAAACACATACCTGCTTCAGAAGATCCAGCACACTTCAGACTTATTTGATACTGCCACCAATCATGTAAGCTCAGAGTGATTTATTCCCAAGATCCTGACAGGGTCTTTGTGGCACAAACCGAGTGCACTCCTCAGCCTCCTCCATGCAAATCTACAATCCAGCAATATAGCTACGACTCAAGAATATCTTCCAGTCCACAGATGAAGGAAGTATCATGAACATAATCCTCGTCCATTGTGGTAGAATGTGAATTTTCCTCTCCTGGAATAGTCAGTGTGCTTCATTCCAAGTGTAGCACTCATTCTAGCTTTGCTCCCAAAACTGTTTTTCTGAGCAAACTGTATCCAACTCAGCAAAATGTGTGTGCATCCAATCATATGCCAGATTATTCCACATTAAAAAGTTCAGCTGTGGTAGTATCCATATTTCAAAGAATTCAGATACCCAGAGCAGTGAAGAGCATGCTGCTTCTGTGATTTTTCAGATATATTCCACAAACTTCCAGTAACAAACAGGCAGAGGTGAGTCGAGTAGTTGTTGGCAACATGTAGTATAATAAATCCAAGTAAATGAAGCGACTTAGACAAGGAAATTCCAGAAATCTCGTGTTGTACCGAAGAGCAGAAATTTGCTTGTACTATGAAAACTACTATATACAGCATGGGTCATCCACAGCAGGTATCAGATGTGGAGACTGATTTGGCTCTTCCTTGTAGAACATGCAGCTTACATATTGCAGCATATTTGCCCAATTTGTTAAACTTACGTTGCTGTAGGATAGCCTTCAAGGCTTGCAGAGGCATCCAAATGCAGGTTAGCAGTGATAGCTCTAGTGTAGCCAAAGCCCAAAAGCGTGGCAAGAAAATACAACTGGAAGTGCTTACAGAAAGCTGTGGCAACGAATAAAGATAGTGAGACCAAGTAAAATTACTTGGGGTCTCAAAAGGGAGCTGTAATCAGACAGGAAGCCAACAAAGGCATAAACTGAAGACAGGATCTCGATTAAGTTTCAAGAGAAAGAGGGGACATAAGTAGCTGCAATTACAAAAAGAGGAAGGCCAGGCAAGAAAGTTACAATTAAGGGAAGTTGAGTTAGAGAAGATACTGAGAAAGAATTTTATTAAACACTGAAGATAATAATCAGGTTAAGCAAAACACTAAAAGAAGAAGGAAAATAATTCAAATGAAAAAGCAGACAACTTAGTGAAGCTGTAGTTTAAAGTTGTGGCCAAAGTACCAGCCAGACATCAATTAAGAGACAGGGAGAAATTAAGTGTGGCTCTCAAAGTACTAGCTTTAAGCATTTGGCAACAAGGTAAGAATACTAGACAAATAGACTTAACCTAGATTTTCCAATGCTTTAGAGTTTAACACCACTGGATATATTTTCCAAAGGTTTCACATGTTTATTGTCGAGAAAAATATGGATTATAAGCTCCAGTGCCACAAACAAAACAAGCAGGTGCTTTATAAGCTTGCATCAAACAGCTCTGCTAGATTAGCTGAACCTTGGCCCCTAGCAAACCCCTGATGCTGAATCCTCACTGTCCTTCCTGAAAAGACACTGTCAATGCATGAGCACCCCAACTCAAAGGTTTGGTTTTTTTTTTGGTCAGTTCTCCCAGCATCAGCATGCCTTGGTTCTGATCCACAGCTTCCCCTATTAATCCAGTTTTGAATTTAAAAAAAACAAGACTAGCCACTGGACAACAACTTCGACACATACGTAGATAGAATCTGAAAGATGCAACACCTCACCCTCGATCTAGGCCATGACTAGATGAATGTTTCCCCAAAGGAAAAGAATGTCTTTGGCACCAACGTAATGCAAGAGCCTTGCGATATGTGCAAGACAAGTTGCCGTTCCAGGATATTTACCTTTCTGCAAGCAGGACAAAGTCCATTCTCATCAGTGCGGATACGATGCCAACAGAAACGACAGATTTGGTAGCCACAGGTGCAAGGGAAGAAGTTGATGTCATCAATTTCCAGAGGCTCCATGCAAAGGGGGCATTCCACAGGGTCTTCCTTAGCATCAGGGCTGCGAGACATTTTTATGTTTGCAGAGCAGCAAAAGTTTATAATAACTTAAAGACTGAGAAGGTCAGCACTTGAAGGTCTACAAGAGATGTAACAAAAACAAAACAAAACAGTGATTAGCACACAGCTTTTTTTCACTTTTTAATATTTCAGATCTTCACTGCTTTCCTTCTCCCTACACAAATAATCAACTAATACACAAGTTATTCCCTAATAAACCTGAGTGCCTATTTCCACTTATGAGTCACACAACTGATATAAAAGATGGTACTGGTGATTTAACTCCCTACCTGGGTAGGAAAGCACTTCCAAATACACAGTTCACTAGCCTATTTCTGTTTCAAAATGTACAGTTATAAAGGAATGCTCAACACCGTACACCATACATTGCTTCTAAGTTATGCCAGTTCCTTTAACTATTGCTTCCTTGAAATCTACAAATTCAAAGTCAAATCCTTGAATGCAGGACTGCACGTCTAAGATCAATCATAAAATCATTAGGGTTGAAAAGGACCTCTAGGATCATCAAGTCCAACCTTCATCCTAACATCTCTCTATCCACTAGGCCACAGCCTCAAGTGCTACATCTACTCATTTTTTAAACACCTCCAGGGATGATGACTCTGCCACCTCCATGAGCAGCCTGTTCCAGTGCCTAACCACTCTCTCAGTGAAGAATTTCTTCCCACTATCTAATCTAAGCCTCCCCTGACGCAACTTGAGGTCATTTCCTCTCATTTTATCATTAGTAATTTGGGAGGAGAGCAACACCAGCCTCGCTACAACCTCCTTTTAGGTAGTTGTAGAGAGCTATAAAGTCTCCTCTCAGTCTCCTCTTCTCTAGACTGAACAACCCCAGTTCCCTCAGCCTCTCCTCATAAGGCATGCTTTCCAGACCCCTCACCAGCTTCACTGCCCTTCTCTGGACCCACTCCAGCACCTCAACGTCCTTCTTGTACTGTGCTGCCCAAAGCTGGACACAGTACTCAGGGTGCAGTCTCACGAGTGCCGAGTACAGGGGCACGATCACCTCCCTACTCCTGCTGGTCTCACTGTGTCTGATCCAGGCCAGGATGCCATTTGCCTTCTTGGCCACCTGGGCACACTGCTAGCTCATGTTCATCCGGCTGTCCACCAGCACCCCCAGGTCCCTTTCCGACAGGCAGCTCTCCAGCCACTCCTCCCCAAGCCGGTAGCATTGCCTGGGGTTGTTGTGACCAAAGTGCATGACCTGGCACTTGGCCTTGTTTAACCTCATCCCCCTGACCGCATCGCTCCAGCCTGTCTCCAAATCCCTCTGCAGAGCCTTCCTACCCTCAAGCAGATCGACACTCCCACTTAATTTCATGTCACCTGCAAATTTACTGAGGGCGCATTCGATCCCCTCATCCAGGCCATCGATAAAGATATTAAACAAGACTGGTCCCAAAACTGAGCTCTGAGGGACACCACTTGTGACCAGTCGCCAACTGGACATAACTCCATTTACCACCACTCTCTGGGCCCGGCCATGCATCCAGGTTCTAACCCAGCAAAGAGTCCACCTGTCCAAGCCATGCGCCTCCAGCTTCTCCAGCAGAATGAGCAGAATGCTATGGGCAATTTATTCCTTTGCGCAGAGACATGGAGCAATCGGATATTTGGGCCAACATTTGGGTCCTCCATTAAGACTTTTTTTTTTGTGAGACCCTGGTCCAGGTTGCCCAGAAAGGTGGTAGATGCCCCATCCCTGGAACTATTCCAGGTGAGTTGGTCGAGGCTCTGGGCAACCTGCTCTGCTTGCAGATGTCCCTGCTCCCTGCAGGGGGGTTAGACTAGATGACCTTGAAGGCTTCCTTCCAACCCAAACTGTTCTGTGATTTTCAGTAGGGTTACAGAATTATCAAACACAACCAAGGAAAGCTTCTTAAGGGGGATTAATTTCTTTGTCCATCTCACTTTTTGGTCCAGAGACTGATCTCGGAGGTCAGCATCTACCATGATTTGTGAGGTACACATCTTTCTACACACATCACACAACTTTCAAGTCATTCATGCTTTTCACTCAGTTCACATGAAAGGCCAAATATATGCATGTGGTCAAAAACCCCTCTAACTTTTAACTCGTAGTACAGCCACAATAAGGTATTTCTGCATTAAAATTTTGAAGAGAAAAAATTTGTGTCACCATTTTAACTCATTTCTTGAACTCAGTCATTTCAGTATGCTTCTGTCTGTTTAAGAATACAGCATAAGAAAGTTGCTTTCAAACTCAAAATAAAGCAAATGTAGTCATCAATGAGATAATCAGTTTAGGGGTTTTCTTCTTTAAGTACCACTCTGGATAGTTGAAATCGTATCTAATCTCAGCAAGCTCTGACATGCATGTAGATGGAGAGAATTAAAGGACAACAGTAGAATTTTTAAGGTGGATCTTTTTGAGGAGAAAGAAAACAAAAACCCCACAAAAACAAAACTCAAACCACAAGCCACCAAAAAAAAAAATCCCAACTAGAAACCCACTTAAAAAGATGTGGCCAAAACTGACATTTGGATGGTCATACTAGCTGTAGTGAACTACACCACTTCTTCACAAAGAAGTAAGTTCAAAAGTTTTTTAAAAAAATCCAAACGTCTTTTTAACAATAATGGCTTTCCCAAAACATCACTCATGCAATTACACTTTATCCACACACGCAATCCAGAATTCCCTCTACTTTCACGGAATTTTCTGTTTCATTTCTAACCAAAAACTACTAGATCATGTACTATCCAGACTGTCTCCAGGCTCTTACAAGAAAGTCCAGAAAAAAATAAATTCTCACATCCACCTACCTGAAGAGTGACCTTTACTCTCATCCTTGGAAATAAGACAATGCTTTGAGATCAAACCCTTGCTCACAGATTTCTGTTGGTTTAGCCTTATGAATTTTGTTTGGTATGCTTTGACAACCACAAAAAAAGCACCCCTGTTTATAATGTTCCACACTCTTAAATCATGCTTCCTTGCATGAAGTCTATCTCTGAGAGCCCAAGAGGGTCCAAGATCAAGTGGGGATCTCCCACCTTCTAGGAAAGGATCCCTTTAGCATCCATTCACAATACCTATCCCTGTCCTGCACATCTCTTAAGAAACAGAAATTCCTCTGCAAGCATCCAGGAGAGAACCCCGGAGAGCAGCAGTGTACCTGCACACAACCAAAGCACCATCCAAGCACACAGCCAGGAGTATATAGCTTAGTATGGGAACAGTGACATTGTAATTAGGTCAGCCTGTGTTCACAGGCTGATACCAGAAGCCTAGACTAACTGCAATTTTGACTAGTTTGGGAGTAGGGAGTATAGCCTCCAGGCACAAAGCACAGCTTTGGTAAATACATGCCACTGCCCTAGAGAGAAGTTCCACTGGATGCTTACATGAAAGTAAGGATGAAAGAACACTGTAAGCGTTAATTTCTCTGTATGGCAAGTACCAGTAACAACACTGTCCTTTCTGACCTTCACAGTGATTAAAATCAAAAAGTTAAACTCCTACAATAGTACAGCAGTTTTACTTCATTATCTGTGCTTTCATGAGCACTATATTTACTTCGATAGGCTCAAAACCAGGTTCTAGGACTTTACTAGTGTTTTCTACACAGAACACTAGCAGAATCTGACCCAAAGGAAGGAATTAGTTTGTTTGGGAGCTTTGTCTTGTTTTTATGAACACATTCCCACCGTCTGACGAGTGGGAGGGGCAGTTAAAAGGCCACAGCACATTATTTAATTGCTTATCATGCAGAAAACATACATTTCTACAGCAACCCTTACATTTCCTGTAGAATTTTCACACTTGTATAGTAGTAAAACCATCACATTATGAAAGTGACTTTAAACCAAAGCACGGGATCAACAGAACCAATTTTGTTTAGTTTACATTTGGATCTGACTTTGTTAGAGGTCTCCAAATAACAGGTCAGTAAGCAGACAGCATATTCCCTTCGACTGTGTACTCATTCCACCGCACGCTCAGCAGCTTTGAGCTAACTCAAACACATCTAAATAAAGCTATACTAATACTAATGAATCCACAGTTAAAAGTGCAGTTTTGAAGAAACTTTAGCCACCACAGTAAAACTACTGAATTCTGAAGTTACAATTTGGAATCTCTGCTAAGAAATGTCATCAGTTCATGTGAAAAAATGTGTGACATATTAGCTAGTGCCTCTGGGATATGCAGACAAGCTCTAACAAAACAGCAACATGATTAACATTTATGAGCTGTTTAAGTTAATGCTAAGAGTTCAGCAGCTGCTAGCAATAATGCCAATAGCTTGCTTCAGTCAGCAAATGGCCCATTATTTTACAACAAGGAGTAAAGAGCAGCTGTGTGCCATGTTTCTTGAAACTAAGTAAGTGGCAATATTTATGTACTTGGGAAAAGACCATTCAAGCACCTCATTTAGAGATTCCCCACTGAAGTGTGTCTCCATTTCAGCAGGGTTTATATACCAGGATGTGTCTCAACTCTGCATCAAAACAATGCTTATTTTTTCCAAACCAGAATAACATGCATAGTAAGGCATCATTAATTGTATTGTTCCCGTAGCACTACCAAGAAACAGAGCAACTAGTCAGCTCTAATGCTATTCCAAACAATTCAAGATTAATGTCACTGGAAAAGTAACACAGCAATGGCAAAACACAAAAGGCAGTATTACATGCTGTGTTTAATCCAGAGTATTTGGTTTTTGGGATCGGGTTCAAAAAGATTAAATTAATAGCATCTCAGCAGAAGAAAAGGAGGAAGGTTGCACACATGTGCACATGCGGGACAAGCGGACAGCATTTGTCCGTACACTTTCCAGACCGCCAACAACTGCAGTCCAGCGAGGCTCTGACAGCTCCACATCCTGTTTACGGGAGACTCTGCCAAAACATTCACACACACAGGGATGGAGGGGAGGTGGACTGTGTCCAGCAGCATCTTTTAGATGTAGTGAATTTATAACAGGTAATAACTATACATTTCTATATTTTGGTTTTCTTATCCCTTCCACCGTACCAATAAATTCCTTTCTAATTCAAACACATATGCAAAATAAAAAAAAAAAAAGAGAATTTTTCATTAACTTTTAAAAATGCTTGCTTGGTGGATTTGACAGCTGTGTCTAATCAGCTTCACTGTACAATTGCTCCTCTTGATGAAATCCTCCAAATTTTGCAGTCGGAAAATAGAGATCCCACTATTTAAGGGTACTTGCCTAAACACAATTTTACTTCTAATACATCTAGTGATTTCAGTCTGTTTAGGATTCAGAGGTTGCCTTTCCCATTTACACTTAGGTGAGCAAGTTTATCTTCTCTATTTAATTTTTAAAGGGGTCATAAAAAATTGGGCAGGGGAAAAACAATTAGCTAATTATCCATTCTTTTTCCTCAAGTGCACCAATTTGAGATTTCACACACATTCCCCTTCATCTCCCCACAAAAGGCACCAGAATATCTCGATTTGCTAGCAGTTCATTTTAGCAAATGCATCCCTTAAAGTCCTCCCCAACAAGGGCATCTAACTCCAGGGGATAGAGACATGTTCTTGCCCTCACATGATGGGCTAAATGCAGCTTTGCTACTTGTTTTAAGACACTAAAAGTGTCACAGACAAAAGTTGTCAAAGTCTAGTCCTGAAAAACATGAGTAAAGGACTCACATCCTCAAAAATATCTGGAAACTTAAGGGCTATTGAAAGAAAAAAATCCAGCCACATTAGCTAATGCTTCACTTTAAGTTCAAACAAAACATACTTGAAGTGAAACAGGTCGGAGTCTATGCATTGAACCTTAAGCAAGGGCTCATTAAACTTATGCAAACAGAAACTCATACTTTTTGGGGGCCTTGTATCTTTTGAAACTCATCAGCCCTGAGAAGTCTCAAAAACACACTGCAAATACTGCCTGTGTAATGCCATGGGGAAGGCATCCCCCTGAGACTCCTGTTCCCAGCCAGCCAAAGGATCAGTTAGGTCCCTCTCTACACTGTGGTGAAACCACATACAAGCTGAAGGCAGAAAGGCAAGTCGACTACAAGCAGCAGCTATAATGGGTTATCCCTTCCTTAAATCAGGGGAGCAGCAGCAGTTCTGTCAGCACAGTGCTCTCCTCCAGCCTGGCACAGGGGCACAGCAGCCCAAGGCCCATATTTAGACTACTTCCTCCTGCTAGAGAGTGCTGAAAAGAAAGCAGCCTTCGTCTCTTGTAGACTCTGAACAGAAGAAAGGCTATCACTTCATTGCATTGCAGTGACCACTAGAAGGCTTACACCACAGCCTTTCATAGGCAGGCTGCAAAGAGAAGCCCATTTTTACTTTAAGCACGCAGAACTGGGGGACATCACGCAAGTTAGTCATTTAGGTCCACACAGAGAAACTCTATGGAAGAAAGTTCACTTATGCACATCCCAAATCATGGATGGATGGCTTAGTTATTAAAACATCTAGTCTTGTGTCTTAAGTCATCCACACAATTCAGAAAAAAATCTGGGGAACTTCCCCAGGCCGCCTCTTTCACATGCTACCTTCTACTTACACGTCATTTTTTGGAGCACTGCACAAGGACAGTAATCTCTCACCAGCCCTCCACTTACATCAAAAAACAGTGATATTTTAGAATCAACACTGATATATGAAAGAACAGGAGTGATGAAAATGGGCTATGCTTTTCTAAGTTTTATGCTGCTGCTACTGACTTAGAAGAAAGACACCTCAGTGGCAAGCAAGCAGGCTTCTGAATTCATGCAAGTAAATTTTTATTTGAGACAGAGGGAAAAATTCACTTCCTACTTGTTCACTACCTACTTCTTTTCCCTGACCATGCTGAACATTTAAAGCAAACTGTACTACTAATTGCAAAATCATGCCCAGTAACTGCACAGTCCATTTTCTCTCATGTCTTCTCTCTGGAATAATGTTTATAATTCTATCTGTGGTATGCAGCTACCTTTTGATCACAGTATAAGCAACATGTAAGAAAAGTAAGAGGTAGACAAAGTCCTGAACATTTAGAAAACATGACCAGGATCCATGCAGCCATCTCAGTATTTCTAAAACCAGTATTACAACGACCAGGATTATCCCCAAGTTATTTAGCTCAAAGAGGTCAAAACTGAAGTCTCTATGGACTTCTGCTTTAAGCCTCCCTGCAGGTGCATAGGGACCTGACCCTCATGGTTTTAACTTTGAATACTTGAATCCAAAAGACCAAAACATAACTATTTCTGCTGGGTCATATTTTACCTAAATCAATCCTCCATCCAGTTGGTTACATGGCCACATGGAAGCCTGCACCAGGCACAGTGAGGATGTAGAAATGAGCGCCTAGGGATAGCAACTGTTTAAGCAGCATATTCAGCAACAGTTCAAAAATCAGCCAAAGAATTCACTAGATAAGTTTCCCCTTAATGCCATTCAAGGCACCTTAATAACAAAAACAGAAGTCAGATGCCACCTGCTAAATTAAAGGGGAACTAATCATTCTTCATAAACCAAAGGTGAACACCAACTATTTCAAGACAGTCATGTGGCCAAAAAAAAAAAAAAAGTGATGTGCCACAAAGACATGCTTTTCTCTTATTTAAACTTGATTTATTGTTTTAGCACTCAAAGCGTTATACATAAAAGGGCTACATACTACTAGTGGCACATGAATTCTAAGCAAGATTCTTTATTCAAATGACTTTCTTACAAATTATGAGCAGAATCAAGGTGTTAAGTTTTATTTATGAAAAATAGACAAATCAGATTTCAACAAATTAATCCACAAGCACGTAAAGCTTTGGACAGAACTATCCAAGACAATAACACTATCCTACCATCTAGGTTCTCTCATTCATTGAAATGGAAAGCATAATAATGCTCTGTAATTGTCTAAATTAATTTTCCACATGCATTCACGTTAGAACTTGAATTCTAGTATTCCTTCTTTTCTTTCTACATGCCCCTATTTCATTTTTGTACCTATAGCACCACTATATATAAACATGATATGTCAAAAGCATTTGGCTAATTAATTAGAAGTGGGCTATAAAATTATAAGTTTGGATATTGTAAAAGCCTATGTCACTGACAGTGGACACGTAATATTGGTATACATGTTCCAGCGTTATTGTGTCCAGCTCCTCAGGACAAAAGCAGGAAATGCTCAAGCAACAAGTGAAATAGAACAGCCATACCTATATAAATTTGTTTACAGCAAATGGCATATCACAAGTGCTTGTCAGACAATGTTGCAGAGACCATAACCTAACATGCAAAAAGAAAAAAAAAAAAAAATCTGTCAAAAAATAGATCCATCAGCTTCTACTAACCATGAAGTAAGTTCCAAATGAACTACCCTGAATTCCCTAAATCTCTCATTACTGGGAAAAAGAGTGCTACTCCATTTCTTGTACTTTTTCTTCAGAGCATCTGCTACCAGTCACTGTCAGAAGAAGGATCTAGATAGATCAGCTTGCCAATCATGCAGCAAGCACAGGCAGCTATTAAACAGGCTATTTGGGGAATGAAGAGTCTTTATTCTGTTCACGCAGCACCCTAGCACAAAACATTCATTCTGCAGTCAGGGTATCTCCATATCAGCATACCATATTTCAATTTTTCCATAATGCTGTGTTCTACTTAGTCCCTTCTGAGGTGATACAGACTCAAACACACACGCTTGTCCTCCTTGCATATCTGTAAGGCACATCCTAGTATACCAGTTTTCTCTGTGTTTGAAGACCAGCATATTGATTTCATTGTAGAAGACTCACATTCTAGGACAGAAGTACTGTCAGTTGCAACAGTACTTTGGTAAAAACAAAGTATTTTCTGAAGGACAGGTGACTTGGATGAAAAGCTTTGTTAAAGCATATCAGAAACAAATTACTGCATGTATATGACAATACTTATTGTGCTAGTGACTACCTTTACACTTAAAGAATATTCAGCACCAGTACTGCAAAGTACCCCATCAGCTGGAGTTTAATGGTAACATAACAAGCTAATACTGTTCAGCCACTCAAACTTCCCACAGCAAGACACAGAGGCTGGGTGAGTGCTGGCAGCTCAATGTCACTGACCTGCACTTCCATCTGTTTCACAGAAATTTCCAACATCCAGTTTTTCTAGTGTTTTTTTACCTCTGCAGATTAAAAACCCTAGACACAGATGTTTCACTGGTACTATCTTAAGTAATCTGGGGACACTGGCTTGAACAGCTTTAAACTTCAACTTACTCCATGTTGCAACCTCCTAAACCATAGTATTTTGCAACTGAAGCATCTCACTAATCTATGAATTTCTTATTGTTCTGCTGCCTTTTACTCACTATGAATTAAACTGCAAGTTAACCCTCTGCTCAATTTAACTAATTTTAACTTTTCAATGACAAAGTTTATTTTTTTCTTACTACATGCTCATCTACAGAAGTTGCTTTTTGAAAAGCAACTCAGCAGCAAGTCTGCTGTACCCACCCCTAAGCTGTTGCCATTTCAGTATGTAATACGTTCCTCTGATTTTTGAGTTTCTTTTTGAACTCAGTATCACTGCTGTATCTAATAACTTTTTAAAATCTACATGGAATTTGCAAAAGTCATATAAACTCTTAGATGTGCTTGTAATTTAAGACAGTATTTTCACAGAACTCAAACCCAATTATCTAAAAGTAGCAATGTTAACAATAGGTTATATCTCCAAATCCTTCCAGATTTCAGAACTAGTATAGCATATCCTCATTTTCCTTTCCTGAGGGTTTAAAAAAAAAAAAAAAAAAAAAAAAAAGCGCCTTTCACCTTAAGAGAACTGGTTCCTCCAGTGAAAGTGAACACATCACTGAACCAGTAAATTGAAGTGACATGGCTCAACTGCGCCTTTAAGAAAAGTCAGTACGTTTGGTAAACAGATTTCAGTTCTTTAGTATAATTAATGCTAGAACTCGATACTATTATCAATGTGTATTGATTATATTGAATACATTGACTACTACAGTAAATGCCAATTTAAGTTATAAAGATTACTAAGTAAGAAGACATATTGTAACACCTGTCAAGCTGATTTTGATGGAAGAGTTGAGTTTGAGTAAACAAACATTTTAAGGTATGATCTACAGACCAATTTAAAACTTCAGCAAAAACCAACCAACCAAAACAGAACAAAGAAAACCCCCATTCTGCTGCCCAAGTCACCACCCCTGTGCCACCCTTTTGCTTTGCTCAGCAGTTCAGGCTGTTTCTCCTTCCTCTCCCATGACACAGCTCAGCTCTCTGCCTGTCACCTAGGCAGCCCTCTCACCATCTCACATTTTTCATTCACCTCCTCAGTTTCATTCAGCCTATTCACATTTTCCTACTATGCCTTCATCCAAAAGAGGAGGGAAAAAAACCCCCAACAGTTATTTGCTCCAGGCTTAGAGCTACTGGAGTTTTTATCAGTCTCTTTCTTCACTAAAGAAGTGAGGTAAGAACACACCATTCTGTAATGAAAACTTCTTGTGCTAGCTTGTATTAGACTGCATACTTAATAATAATGGCCAGTATTCCCAGAACCAATTATAAAGAAAAGCTCAGCTCTGAAGAGCTCCACTGCCTTTAAAGAGAGACAACCCAGAAATTCTCACACATACAGAAAAAAAAGAAAGTTAAAAAAAAATATCACCCTACTTGAGGTTGCAAGACTGCATTTGAATCTAACCAAGTTTGCAACATCCTGACAGTAGCCATCATTACCTTCTTGATAATTTACCAGGACATCTTTGACCTGCTGCTCCAGCTGCATTAGTACATGTATGCTTATTATTACAACTGGTCTGATCAGAAGGGATGCCTGAAGAACATGAAGAGTCATACCACCACTGAAGTACAATCAGTACTTAATAGCATGCTCAGAAAGAAGCCTAACCAATTTTTTTAACTTGCATTAAAGGATAGCTCAGCTTTTACATTCTTTTACATTCAGCTTATTTGCATTTTCTTGGTGGAGCAGAAATACTGCATCATCTTTAAAAGTCCTAGCCTGCCAGTCCAGCTGTACTCAGCAAACAGATCTCCAAAGGTGTGTATTTGGGGTTTTTCTCCCCCTCTCCCCCCATTTTTTTTGTTTGTTTTGTTTGTATGTTTATTTTATTTTTTCTTATTATCTATTAGACAAATACCTTCCTCTACAGCAAAAGGATTATCTGTTATTTGCCCCTAAAGCAGCAGTTACAGAAACTGCATCTTCCACAAAAAGCTTAACTAAGGAAAATGCCACTGGAGCTAAGGCACACTGAAATTCTTCCCTTTGGATTTCTTTTACATCAAGGATCTTTAATTGTTAAAAATGCAGCACTAGCTTTTGCTCTTAGGGGGACAATATCCATCAGTTAAACACACACTTCTGAAATTATTTTTGGAATAATACTAGAAGTTAGAGCTGCTAGGGAAGGGGGCCATGGGGGAAAGCACAGAAGAGGAATAAAAGCTGGTCACAGTATTACCATGCATTATAAAGACACACCAATATTCCTTTAGTCCCTAAGAATTCCCGAAATGACTTGTAAAAAACTAGATATAAAATGGAAGACTGGATGACCACAGGTCATGGCTTCTTGTCTCTATCTGCTAAGTATCTCAAGGACCTTCCAAATTCCTTGACTTTCTTATGAATTGCTGAGTTGTCACAGCAATATTAAGTGAAAACAAACCAGAAAAGTACATCAGCCACGTAGTAATATTATTAAAAACAAAACACCCTCATACAACACACATGGCAAGTAGGAAGTTTTCTGTTTAGGCATAAGTAGGGGGTGATTGAGCAACCCACCTGTCACACTTCTAGCCAAGAGCCCCCTTGAACATTGTTCTTAGTTCAACAGACTGCTTGAGATGCTTTTCTTGAACAGAAAGAACATGAATGAATGTACTAGGTAACCCTTTTTCCATGTTACCAAGCCATGAATAAAATGTTACCAAGCTATGAATAAAACTAAGAATATTCACTCTGAAACTTAATAATAACACAGCTGAATATACTTCAGATCTATGGAACAGAAGATCCAGACAGTGTTAAGAGCCACCCTTCAGTAGCATCCTTGAAATTAGGAAGGCATAAACTAAGTCACCAGAAAACTCTGAGAGCATGCACATTATAAATAGTTCTCAAAACTCTTTATGTAGGTGTTAAAACTTTGTTTAAAACAACCTCCAGGAAATTAATTATAAACTACTTGATTTGTTTTTTTTCCCCACCTTCTCAAGGTGCATTTATTGGTGGCTTCAACTCCTACATTTGTTCAACATTTTCAAAACAGAACAAAAAGATAGCTTGACCTTTAAGTATTACAGAGTGACAGACCTATGAGGCACTTTTCAAGTCATTTTAAACAGCAAACATGAACATAATATCAGCCTAATTATCATTTTCTTAGAAACAACAGTATTAGGTCTCCCATGTTTTTTTCCATATTCCGTGAAAGAATAAAGTTTTCTTAGTTGGGTTGGAGGGGAGAGAAGCACCAAAACAAGTCTGAGAAATCTGCACAGAGAAAGCCTTATACACCTTATCTACAGGTTCTGGATGAGCAGCGATTCCAGCTCGAGTGGTTCTGGTAATCAAGTAATAATGCAAAGCATTGAGCTCAGAATAAAAACCCTTTGTCAAAGTCCATGCACTCCTCAGTGCTGACAACCCTATCGTGAAACTCACTGGCAGCTGATGCAAGAGATTAGAGGGCTGGCATGAAGTATGCGGTATGACATATTGATTAACAAATCAACAGCCACATAGGAGAACTAGATTGAACATGCCTGCTTATTCTTATACATGTAAACCACAGACTACTACTTCATCACTTCCCTGGTCAGAACTGTGAAGAACCTAGACCAATGCCTCCCCTTGGTTCTAATAATAGCTGGTACTTTAAGTCTAACCTTAACTTATGAAAAAAATAAGCCATGGTAATTCTTGATCTTCATTTTACCCTGGAATTATGTGGATGCTTTACAAAGATCTCAAATCCAATTCTGATTCTCCAGGCTGTAGCTTTAATCATGGCAATTCAAAGTGTCCTACTGGATGCTATGAAGTAATGAAGCCTGCACAGGACTTACTGAAATGCAAACTGTGATAAAGAGAATAGTCTGAATGGTATAGATTCAGCATCAGCCAGAAGCATGCCTCACTCCTGAAAGGTTCTATAGATTTTTTCCTCCCCTGGAAAGCTATCAGGAACCACACTTTAACTCTTTTTTCTCAAGGCAGAAATTTCCACACTGAGGTTGGCCATTGTGAGCAGAAACCTCAGCAGCTGGCTACTAACTAGATCTCTTGGCTTTAACTGAAGACGACAACAGAGTAAGAAAGAAGTGATGATATGATCAAAATGCAACTGCTAATGACCACACAAACCATTCTTGAAAAACATCAGGAATGGAACAGAGACAGAAAAAGTTAAAATTTAAAACTATAAAATCACTTTATATTTCTGGACCCAGAGATAGTGTAGGAGTAATAGAAAAGCCGTTGCCATTCCTCTGTAGAGGAGCGTGCAAGGAAAAATGCTGAGCAGTAACACCTTCGGACAGAGCTTGGGCTTTACTCTATCAGCTTTTTTGCACTATACTGTTTAAAATATTTTTCAAGTCTGAATCAAGTACTTTGCCTTTTAATGACTGGTTACATATGGTCAAACCAAGATGAAGAGCTTTACTTTTTTTTCTAAATCAGTTAGCAGTAATTTCCTTTCACGTATGTCACATTTCTCTGAATACGCTGTGATCTAGGGCTCACTTGTACAGAGCAGACATAACTGCAGACAACTGCAATATATGACAACGTGAATTTCCAAATTCAGGTCTGATGCGAAATTAAGCTATTTTATTTTGTCCAGTCATTTCTTGCAATGGGTCTTAGAGTAAAACAACAAAAACTAAAACAAATAAACACCCACAAAAAACACACACACCAAAAACCCACAACAAAAACCACGCACCAGAACAACCTTAAACAGATTCCCTTGTTCAAAGTGTTCCTGACTCAGCAGAGAAAGAACAAAGCCAGAATTTTCTCTTTAGAAGCATCAAGCCAAAGTGAATGAAGTTGCATTTTGAATTTCCAAGGAAAACATGCACTTTGGGAAAGAGTGACAGCCAGCAACCAGTCACAGAACACTGACACATGAATTGCCACTCCCAGTCATTAAATATTACAAAAATCTTGACTACATTAAGCAATAGTTTAGAACTGAGATTTTTTTTTTTGCTTCCATTTATTAGAACATAACTGTAAAGCCCCAATGTGTTAATATACATGGCCCAGAAAACTGGCAAGAGTTTTCGCCTCAATACCTATGCATTCGTTATCCGATAACTTTTTTCAATACAAGCTTTACTTGCTACTAACAAGGCATGCAAATTTATAAAATCAAACAATTAATGCTCACCGAGACAATTTTGAATCATATTTCAGTGGGGAAAGATCATCCTGATCTTGCAGTCTTCCCTAGAGCATCTGTTGCTAGCCACTAATCACAGCAAGATACTGGGCCACAAAATTTCACCCTGATCCAGTACAGAAGCTCTTGTACATAGTATTGGTCTCATTTATTATGAAGTTCGACACTTACACACGAGTGTAAAGGGGAAAGAATCATTAATACATACTACTGAGTGAGTGGTTTGGGACACTGGATTCCTTTCACATCTTTTTAATTGTATTTCCTATCCCTAGAGCTGACTTTAGCATTTTTATGCACATGCTTCTACAACAACTTGACAGAGCAACTAGAAGCATAAGCAGTTATTTACCTAGCATCTGTTAAAGACAAACTGAAAGAAATGTACCAAACAGAAGACAGAGCAACTATAAAGACTTCCACATTTAACTTAGACCAAGAAAAGTTCTCCCTCTAACTTCATTAGAAGTCCTGAAGCTAGTTGCCAGCAGTTAGCCAGGCAAAAGATATACATACGATGTGAAATGTCATGGCTCTTTGCAGAAGTACATCAGGAAATTGTTGAACTGTTGAGAAATACTCCCCAGTTTTGATCAACAAAATCTATGAGAAGCTAATTTAGCGTTACAAATCTCTGCATCTGCCAGGTAACCACACATATAGCACATGAGCAGAATCACAGCTTTTATTGTCACACTATAGGCACCTGAAGTTCCCAGAATTCACTGCTGTCTACCACTGCTTTCAGTTACAAGCCTTTAAAAGACAGAACAAGCAAATCTATGGCAAAGAACATTTCTATGTCCAGTGATACCAGGTATTACGATAGAGAAACACCAAAGTCATAGCATGGAGATACTGCCCATAAATGACTTCTCTAGACTTCAGCAACTGCTAAAAAAAATGGAGGAAGACATTAGATAGACCAAGATTGGTTTAATCTACTTGTAAAGTAGAGTATGGAGCTGCTTCTGTGGTATTACTTGAACAAAACTACACACAGAGGAAAAAACCCAACCCTGTAAAGCAGCTCCAAAGCTTCAGATATCACAGAAGAGACTAACTTACCTACTGCTAGTATCACTTGGAACAAGCTGTTTGCAGCTATCCTATTTTTGGTTTGTTTGCTTCTTATTATAAACAAAACTTTGCTTCTTGACACAGCAATATCTCAAATAACCACATGCAGGAACCTCAGACCTCCTCATGTACTACAACTTAACACAATCTGTAGTGGCAGCCACAACTGAAATCTTAACCATTTAAAGAAAGAAAGAAGTGACACATCTACAGTTAGAAGATTTCACAACCTCATATTGCCTGTTTAGAAGGAGTCTCTTCTAATGTTTTTCACATTGGTACCATTCCTACTCATTAGCAAACAGCTTTCAACAGCAGAGAGAATAAAGTTTTGATCTAAAGAGTGACTGAAGTCAATTCTAGAAGAGCAGCATCAAAATACACAAAACTCACAGTTGCAAAGAATTAGAGGTACTGCTATGTGGGAAATGGGAGGGGAAAAAGCAAGACAGGCTACATAAGTCCAGTCTGAGCAGCCCACAGGAGGGTCCCTGTTTATCACCTGATATCAACTTTATCACATGAAGACTCCCACTAAGTGGAGAAAGATCATCCTCAAGCATTTTCTGCTTGTATCCTCTCAGCCAGACAATATAATCAGGAGTTTGAATCCACACATTTTCACTTTGCCTTGGATAAGGTTCCTGGGAAGAAAACTATTTAATCATGTATTTGTTCAGATTAAGAGTTCATGTCTACTTCCATCAATAATATAGGGCTGGATTTTACAGTAATGCTACACTTAAAGTAAATTGCAGCCAAGTTACAAGAGCCTGTATCTCAGTGATTCATCTGGTTAACTGCCAGAGTAAATTTGTCCCCATTGTATTCTGCCCTCATAGGAATAAAATAGATGAAGCAGGCTGACATGGATTAAAATGGACTATCCAAATCTTTAGGATCCAAGACACAATGGACCAAAAAGCCATGGAAAAAAGACTTTAAGAGTTCTGCTGTAATGGGAAGGATGGAAGAAGCACAGAGAACAAATAACCTCCAATGAGTATTACTAGGCATAAACAATCACCACATGCAGCCTGAGCAGGTTCAGAGAAAGCCTGTATCTCCTCAGCAAGGGCAAGTATCCCAGAGAGGTCAGCATCACAACAAATAACTGAAGAAATTCTTCACTTTCTCTGGTGATGATCCAATATACAACAACCAGGAATTAGGCTAACTCTCTAGTAAGACATTCACACAGTGAGCACATGAGCATTTGATAATCTTTACAAATCTGGTCCTATCACAAGAATTTGAAAAAAAACAAAAGCAGTTCCTTGGGAAGAAAAACCACCGACCACAGCCCAGAGCCACAACTAAGAACGAATTCAATGTGTTCCAAAGCTTTTAATTACAAGAAAATCCTGTAGAGAAGTATCACAGAACTTCTCTAACAAGTGAAGTCAGTTTTTTAGAATTTTAACAGTTAAGAGGCTGCAGTTAGACCTACCAGCTAAAGGGTACCGTGCATCAAAAGTAAGGTCTTTTCCTTGCCTTTCCACAAAGCACATATACTGTGAAATAGCAGCATTAAACCTTGCCAGTCAGGCATATTACCCCAAGTTGTGGGATGTTTGCACCACTTGTATTACAGAAGAATCCAAGGTCCACTGTGCTCAACCACTGCATTACACATAAAGGAGACATCACACACTAGGTCTACAGACCCTGTCTTGCAGAAGGGGAATTCAGAAGGCTGGTGCTAACAACAAATCAGAGATGACTGTGTAACACTCCACCTCTAGATGAAAACACCATGGGTGCTCCCCAACATAGGGCTACAAAAGATTCTATGAGCAAGGAGGAGAAATATTTGCCTGTAAAGGGAACATATACTCTATGGTCAGAATAACTAGGCTGCTATTGAAGCAATTAATGCTTGAAACTACAACAGAATGCTAATCTTAGGTGCCACAGCCCTTATATCCAGAGTCAACTTCCAGAATATGTTAGCAAGTGTGTTCCATTCCTGGAAAATCTGTAACTCATTCCTTAATGGTATTAGAGACTGATGCAAATAGACTTAGGAGGCCAAATGTTTAGCCCTCAGTAAAATCTGAATGCATTTGTAAAGTATTCTTACCTTTTTACAAATTGAACTGAAAGAGTTTGCTTTCCCTAGAAGAGCTTTCTGTAGGGAAAGAGCTTTCCCTACAAGTTGAGATCCTTGCCTTTGCAAAAGGTAGTTTACTGTATTAGTGTCACACTGTCCAAGCTAGTATGATTAAAGATTGTAGAAGCATCAAAAAAAGTAGTAGGAAAAAACCCACCATATCCACAAACCAAAAACCTAGTATGCTGTCACGACTTCTTTGAAAAGCTATAGCTCTCTCTGAAAATCCTTGGCTTATCACTCTGCTTTTTCGCCCTGTGGAAAGAAGCACAAGATGAGCACAGCTGTCTTCCACAAGTAACAGTGCAAAGGGCTTTTGTTTGGGGTCAGATATGTTACTGTCTCAAATTAAGAAAGGAATTTTTTTGGACTGTACCCTTATATTGACTCCAAGTTTCTCCATTCTCAGAGACAACCAAAAAGCTTTTGTTATTGTGATCTGTTCCAGTGCCAGGCTCTGCATGGCAATAATCACCAAAGACCTCGGTGCAAAACAGTGCCAGAAGCATCATGGTCCTCTCCACATAAACTCAAGAACATAGATTCAAGAAGTCTGAAAGTAGCAGGTCGAGAAGATTACATGCAGGAAGAACATGACAAACCATCACATAAGCCTTTGAGCAGAATGCTCCTTTCTCTTTCAAGACACTGGCCACAGGAGAGAGGCCTCTGTAGGCTTAGGGAAGCTCTACTAGCATTCCTTACAGAGAAGCTGAACCCTTAGGGAGGGGTGGGGGGAATCAATCTATCAAAGCAGGCCATCAAGGAAAAAAAGAAAGTATCAGATGCTTTACTCTGAAAGTTATTGGCACCCAACAGCAATATGAATGAGCACTATATTCCAAACAAGCCTCATACTAAAAGCAGACATATAATCTATCACACACAACTGAACAATAGTTCCCAATTCAGGGAAGACAGAAGCAAACAGAAGTTGCGCTCTTACTTTTCCTTATCCTTGTAGTGGCCCAGGCCAAGTACAGCAGCTCCTCAGGACAAAGCTGTATGCAAGCCTGGACACACTGAACATAGACCCCTTAGAACAGAATCCAGTGAGCACCAGAACATCCTTTGCCCTTGATACAATCTTGTGTTTTGAGATGAGTTGTTATTGACTCTTGCCCTTCAGTTATCAGAGCTCAACCATTTATGACTACTCTTCTAACAATGTCATTCTCTTTTCATTAGGTAGTTCCATTTAGTAAACTTTGATATTTGAGACTTGGACATAACTACAGTATTAGTCACACATACCCTAAAATTGATCCTCAAAAAACAACTGACATGTCTGGTTCAAAAAAAAAAAAAATCTGCAAATCCAATTTTAAAAGGGAAAATAGCTAGCATACATGGCTATTATGAACAGCCACATACCCCTGCTAATCAAAGTATTTGAAATATCAATATGCAAATAAACCTAAATCAGCGCAGCAGTTACATTCAACAAGAAAAATAATCCACTCAGTCTGTTGTTTTAGCATTCAGAATTTCTAGGGTCTTGGCATCACAAGACTGAGTAATATCGAATCAGAATGAAATATAAATGCGTGCTTTTTACATTAATGCTTACTGTGTGTATTAAATACCAGACAGAGAGCACTAGCTGGTATTTAACATGCTATATTTGCTTTAAGAGAACAGTTAAGCACAGAGCTTAAGTTGCTGAGAAAAAAAGTCTTACAAAATTAGTCTTAAAACCACAGAAGCTTCATTTGAAATGTGTGTGCAGAAATAAGAAAATAAAACAATGGGTCATATTTCACTGCCACTTTTGTGTGGGCTAGCGTGTGATTACGAACCTATAATAGAAACTTTACATTGTGGTTTAGTCTTCATCTGCAAGGCGCTGAATAGTAATTAAGTGTTTGAAAGAGCAACCAGAAAACCTTTATTAGCGTTCCTACATCACAGCAGAGTGGTCTCACTGTCTCTAATAGCATTATTTTGAAAGTGGACATTTCTAAGTCACCACACCAAAGTCTTACTCTCTGGGTTTTAAAAAGATACTTCTCAACATTTATCTAGTAAATGACATAATAATAGAAGCATCTTCCTGGAGACTTGGAGAGGGAGGGAGGTATCATATTATTCAGGGATATGGCACGCAGGTTATCTGTTTCCTGACAAGTATAGTAGCCACCTCACAAGGAATAAGCTACACATTCCAAGTTCTTTTAATACGCATGTGCATAAGGTCCTAATACGTACAGTATGTATCTTTGCTTCTCAGACTCAGTAAAACAACAGAGATTGTTTTTTAAGAAGGGACATTTGTCTTTGAAAAGCAAGTTTTCGAACAGAAAAGACTTGTGATGAGTACCGTGCATATAGCTAGGTAAATCAGATGTTAAGTGTTTTAGTTGATAACATGATGCACATAGACACAGCTAGTTCAGATTGGCCATAAAGTATTAGCATGGCAATAGCTAACAATGAATAATCAGGGTGAATAAACAGCACCTTTGTGAGTTGGATATTTTTCCATTCTGTTTATTAAAACTTGGTTATGTATGCATGTTTCAACTACATCATTCTCAAATTTATGTTAGAACATCAATCAGATAAATTCCCAGCTGTCATACAAACAGCAAACCTCTGGAAAGGAATGAGGTATTCCTGCTGCTGCTAGAACACCAGCAACTCAATTCCCAGACCCTCTGGAAGGAAACTGGGTGGAGTAGGTAGTACAGAGAAGAAATCCAAAATCAGAGATTAACAGAAAAGCAACATCCTCTCCCAGGAGGAAGAAAGCCTGGTGACATCAGCAGCAGCAACATGCTTCCTGCTGCCCCATTCCTTAGGGTTACAGATTACAGCAGCTTCCAGGTTAGCTCCTTCTCTGCTGGGCAAGAGCTCCAACTGACACAGACAGAATTCACATTATTTCTGCCCTGCAAGAAATGCCAAAGCAAAGTAATACATCCCAGAAATCATCTTTCAATGAAGACTCCAGTTTAGTTTTTCAAATTTCACTTGAAAATAATTTCAATGAAAGCCTGAAAACTGTTCTAAACACTTGTAAAGGGACATTTGTAGCCACAGGTTCATCCTTGAGATGCATGGCTATGCAGAAGAGTAAGGATGCTAGAGCACACAGAATATTATCTCTAGATTAATATTATAGACAACATATATAATAGTATCAGATATCACTACACTGAATTAAGATTTGCAACATGAAGTTGCAAGAGGGGAAGGGAAGGGAAGGGAAGGGAAGAAGGGAAGAAGGGAAGGGAAGGGAAGGGAAGGGAAGGGAAGGGAAGGGAAGGGAAGGGAAGGGAAGGGAAGGGCAGGGAAGG